>CM067322.1:40687074-40703579 GCA_034231615.1 Meghimatium bilineatum
CTTCCTAAACCGGAAATATGCTCGCGAAGAGAAAGGGTTCTGTGCCCGATGGACTTAGGCAAGAAAGGGACAACGATGGTAGTCCTGGCCCAACTCTACTGCCAAGGTTTCCTATACCGGAAGTACACTTGCAGAGAGAGAGGGTCCCGTACCCGATGCGCTCATGCACAAAAGGGACAACGATTTAGCCCTGGCCCAACTCTACTGTCAGGTATTCCTACACCGGAAATACACTTGAAGAGAGAAAGGGTTCAGTACCTGATGGGCTCAGGCGCTATTGGGACAAGGATGCTCAGCTCGAGAACGCCTTGCTCTCAAACGCGTGGTGTGAGACTCGAACTTGGACAAGGCGTACACGATGTCGGTGAATGACACCTCGGCTAAGAGGGCGAAAGAGCCAGAGTCCAACTCCTCTGTTGAGTTCTTCCCCTTAAGGTACCAGGCTCACGGATGAGAAACGGTTCAGTACCCAATGGGCACAGGCACAGCACGTCCAATTATACGAGGGATAAATGTTCCAGTGTTGGGTAACAACCCTAAACAGGAAGCAGGTGGCTGGAGTAACACCGGGCAAATGGCAAGATAAACAAAAATAGGTAGATGTGTTACCAAAATAAAACAGAGGAAGCAGAGATAGAGCAGCCTAGCAGGGAGGAAGAGGGTATGGGAAGAAGTGAGGAGGGGAAAGAGCACAGAAGGAGATGAGGAGTGAAAATAGTTAAGGTGTAATAGCAAGTAAACTAAGATAAATGAGGATAAATTCAGATACTTACCTGAAATGGCAACAGGCAATGAGTATTAGCATACAGTCGTCATGGAAACGCAAAAGAGGATGGTAGGAGAGATCAGATGAGGGGGAGAGAGAGAGATGGAGATGAAGAATAAAGAAGAGAAAAAATGGAGAAAAGAAAGAAACGACCGAGCAGATATAGGCAGTGGAGAGAGACTATAAGTAGGAGTAGATAATGGTGGGAAGAAAATACAGTGATAATACAATGATGTATGTAAGTGAGAGTAAAATATAAAATATAGGTGATAATATATAAAAAAGAACTTATCTGATACGTTGAGAACTGGCTAGCTTGAAACCAACAGTCACACTGGTGGGTCAGGGTCAATGGACAATGAAAGCTAGTAAGGCAAGTAGCGTCAATAAAATACCAACATGCCAGATTGTCACACCACAGGAAACCAGAGGACAACAGAAATGGCCGCAGGGAAGATTGAGCGATAAGTATAACGGTCCAGTATTCTGATGGGAGACCGACTGAAATAATAGGCAGGGCCGTAGAGAGAAACCCGAGGCGGGTAAAAGTTAAAACCGTGACTCTTACAAATAGTCATAGAGACAGATAAAAAAAGGATGAGAGGAATGCAGAGGAGAAGAACAAGAAAAGAGAGAAGAAGAAGAGAAAAAAAGAAAAGAGAAAAAAAGGAGAAAAAAAGAAAAAAGAAGAAAAAAAAGGAGAAAAAAGAAGAAGAAAACGGTGGATAGACGTGGGCCCCGAGCCGGAAATACGCCACGCAAGGACGGGATGTGGAAGTAGGAAGGAGCCTACCAGACACAGCAAGGTAGGGTGGGGGACTAACACGGGGAGGCGCGTCGTGCGAAGGTATCAGGCTGATAAAGAAAGAAGGTACAGAAGAGAAGGGTACCAGAGTAGGAGAGAAAAGGGGAAAGGAGGCAATGTCAGATGGAGGCAGACCCAGAACTACAGCCAAAGCATGTGAGGTGGTGGGGGGTCGTATGTGACCAAGTAAGGGTCATCAGTCCATAATGTCGTGGTAATTGGAGGTCGGTGTAACAGAGGTTCCGATAAAATAAATATTGCGGAAGATGGACCAAGGTCACAACCGCAACGACAAGTACCTTTTAGGCCCCGTGTTCGGAAGTGAGACCCGTCGCATCAACCGAAGATGATAAGAGGATGGACTAGCCGCACGTCACAATCCCTATGTGGGTATTGCCCGCACTGTACACTAGCCCATCTATGGGAACAACGATCAACGGACAGAACCTCGAGCCACCGATACACGATCCCTTAGTCCAGGCCATGTACCGTGGTGAGAAACATGTCAGATGAAACGATGTTCGTAGTTGAGTGAGACCAACCGTACATTGCAACCCACTGGAGGTGTTGCCCGTACCGCACGCTGGCTCCATAAATATACATAGGGGACCCCTGTATCCGAGCCATCCAAGTCGTGTGGAAGAAAAAAAATAAATAAAAAATAAAAAAATAAATAAATAAATAAATATGTATATTCTAAATAAATAAATATATATATATATGTAGTCGGTGTAAAGGTCTCCCAGCCTCGGCATGCTAAGTAGCTGTAAGGGTAGCCGACCCAACAAGACCAAAGAAGGACAACCAGAGAGCGGCAAAAGGCCAAAAGTAATAAGATGATAGGTACGTGGTGGCGCCCACGGGCCACAGAGAATGGCACAGAAGAAACAGAGGACACAGCCTCAAGTAGTGGGAATGGAGAAAGTAGACAGAGTAGGACGAAGAATCGAACGGGGAAGAGGAGAATGAAGCCTGGGTAAAACAACCCGTAGAAAGAGAGTGGAGTGTGATAGCAAGAGATACATATGAGGCATAGAATCGACGCGCAAAGCCGCACTAGGCCCACCCCGGATGAAATCCTGCCGGTCCCAGTCCCAAGGCGTAACAACCCACCAACACATCAATAGCAACGTGGCGGGTCACCGTAGCCCCAACCCCTGGGTGGGGGCCCAAGCCGATCCACCACAATGGAGAGGAACAGTAGCAGGGAGAGGAGTAAGACAAAATGAGGATAGGGGGATGGCAGAAGGAAGGAATGTAGGAGCAGCAGGGAGGCATAGCAGGGGAGACACACACACACAAAAATGGGGGGGGGGAGGTATAGAGATTATTGAAAGTATAGCTGGTCATTGATGCCATGGGGCTTAAGAGTGCCAAGATTGAGAATGAGGCGGTTTTCTAATGAGAAACGTTGCCGGTCACCTGAGTGGCAAGAGACTAAGCCAGTGACCTGAATGTCCAGCACACCACGGTGAGAATTGGTGTTGAAGTGGAGAGCCACCGGGGAAGATCCATAGTTACGGATGTCCCGTAAGTGTTCGGCAAACCTAGTGGCTAAGAATCTGCCCGTTTCACCAATGTACATCAGGTTGCAGCGTTTGCAAGTGATAACGTACACGACGTTGCGAGAGACACAAGAAAAAGAGTGGTGGATATGGAATACCGACTTAGGGAATCGGATAGAGGTGGTCCGAAAGACAAAAGGGCACGTGAGGCACGGGCGCTGACACGGGGAGGTGCCGATAGGAGATCCCGCCGGCCGAAGGTGAGAGTGAACCAGAGTATCGCGTAGGTTCCTGTCTCGACGGAAAGCCACAAGAGGTGGAGCTGGAAAAGCCTCTTTGGTAAGGGGATCAGATGAGAAGATCGAGAAGTCCCGGAGAAGGATCTTAAGAGCAGGAATATTGTGAGGGTGGAAAGTAAGGATAAGTTTAGGACGAGTGGAAGGAAGTAGAGGAGAACGTGATAAGGCATCAGCACGGGAGATTGGAAGGACACGATCCAGGGCAGAGAGAAGGACATCCTCCGGGTAAGCACGCCGGCGGAAGAAGTCAAGCATATCATAGGCATGCTGAAGGAAGTCAGAGTCATCCTGGCAAAGGCGACGAAGGCGTAGGAGTTGAGAGAAGGGAAGGGAGTCACGGCATGAGCGAGGGTGAGAAGAAGAATATAGAAGGAAGCTGTGAGAGTCAGTAGGCTTATAGTAGACCGAGGTAGAGAGCGAACCTGGACCAATAGAGACAGAGATGTCCAGGAAAGTGACAGAGGAAGCAGAGACAATGGAAGTGAATTTGATGGAGGGGTGGAAGTTGCTAACGAATGAGATGAAGGCTGAGAGGTCTGCAACAGGCATGTCAGTGAACCCAAAGCCATCATCAATGTAGCGGCGGTAGAACTGAGGAATAGGACCATGAAAGCTGGAGAACATAAGGTGCTCAAGATGGCCCATGAACAGACAAGCATAGCTGGGACCCATTTTGGTGCCCATAGCTACACCGCTGATCTGGTTAAAGAAGGTGCCATCGAACTCAAAGGAGTTCAAGGTGATAACAAGTTCAGCCAAGCGGATCAGGGTAGAGGTAGCAATGGAATGGTGAGGGTGTCGATCAAGAAAGAACTGAATGGCGATAAGGCCGTCGTGGTGAGGGATAGATGTGTAGAGAGACACAACGTCAAGGAGGAAGAGATGATAGGTATGGTGGGGGAGCAGCTCAACCGATGCGAATGTGGTTAACGCATGGTTGGTGTCCTTAAGGTACGACGGAAGAGAAGCGACAATAGGTTGAAAAACAACATCAAGAAACGCTGAGATATGCTCAGTGGGACAGGAACATGCAGACACAATAGGTCTGCCAGGGTGAAGATCCTTGTGAATTTTGGGCAGAAGATAGAGGGCAGGTTTACCCAGGTTGGCCTTGGAGATAAGGAGCGAGACAGCAGAAGAGGGAAGGAGGTTTTGCCGGATGAGTCGTTTTACAGTGCAGCCAACCGTGAGGTTATGATCAGGAATAGGGTCCGAAGGGAGAGGTTCATAGAAGGAATCATCTTCCAGTTGACGAGAGGCTTCCTGGATGTACAGATCGCGGTGCCAAACAACGACCGCGCCGCCTTTGTCAGCAGGTTTGATGACAATGTCACGGCGAGCACGGAGGTTGGAGAGGGCCTCAGTCTCCGAAGGAGTGAGATTAGAGTGGCGCAGCGGTGGAGGGCGGAGACAGGCAATAGCACGACCAGTATTCTGGATGTAAAGGTCTAAGGTGCGGGTGAGATTGGAAGAAGGAGGTGTCCAGTCATGCTTCCGGTGATGGAAGGATGAGAAAGGATCATCAGCGTCAGGAGCGCTAAAGTCCGTAGAAGATGGGTTATGGCAAAAATGGAACTGGAGACGGAGCTTGCGATGAAATCTCGCAACGTCTCGAAACAGGGAGAAGCGGTCAGAAGAAGGACGAAGTGGAACGAATTTGAGTCCCTTGCTGAGAACTGAAATCTCGTTGGCAGAGAGTGGAAGGTCAGAAGGTATGCAGCGGACCAAAGAGGAAGTAGAGGAAGTTGGCTCCGGAGAGAGTACAGGAAGAGCAGAGGAGGGGGGGGCGGAGAGAAGAGAACTTACGAGAGTGCGCAGAGCAAAGGAATTCGTAAAGATGACGATTATGAGAATGTATAATGTTGCGAATGGTATAATAGACATGAAAGTGAGGAGATGAGAGGGACAAAAGACGTTGACGGACAGAGGACATAGAGGATGAGAGGTCTATAATCAGGCGAGAGTGACAGGCAAGGACAGCACGCATCCTGGAGAAACCACAGCGGCGGTCGATGCGGGAGAATCGAGAGAGGATAACATGGGAGGAGTGGCCTAATTGTGGATCAAAGTGAGTAGAGAAACCACGAGGTAAGATATGGTGACGCAAGCAGCGTCTTAGAAAGTATGAGTGACAGGAGAAGCGAGTTTTTTTTAGTGTGAGGGTAGCGAAAGACATAGCGGTACGAGAAAGATCCGATGGAAGAGGTTCGAAAGCACGGTAAATAGAGGAGTGGATAGAGTGAAGGAGTTGCTTCAGGGAGGGCATAGTAAAATGGCAAGAAATAAGTCAGAAGAAGAGCCAGAAAGAGATATACAGATCAGGGAGAGGGATGTAGAAAGAGAATCGTAAGAAATAGTAGCGAGGACAAAGAAACATAAAGAGGAAAAGGAAATAATAAGTAGAGAAGAGGGGAGAAAGTAGTGAGAATAGAGAAACAGGTACAACAAATGGACACTAACAACCTACAGCAAGGAAAACAAGGAAACGGAGGGACGACGAAAACAGGGATAAGTAGCAGCCAAGTGAAAAATCAAGGGATAAATGTTCCAGTGTTGGGTAACAACCCTAAACAGGAAGCAGGTGGCTGGAGTAACACCGGGCAAATGTCAAGATAAACAAAAATAGGTAGATGTGTTACCAAAATAAAACATAACACAACCTAACAACGAGATACAGGGACCGACGACGTTTCGACTATTAAGCCTTCATCAGGACAAACGAAAGACAACGGTACAACGAATCTTACATGGAAACAAACGTGGTTGATAGGGAGGAAAGAGGAGGAGAGATAGTGAATAGATAGTGGAGGAAGTAAATAAGGAGCGGCATATTGGGGAGGAAGAGAGTATGGGGAGAAGAAGTGAGGAGAGAAAGTGCACGGAAGGAGGTGAGGAGCGAAAATGGATAAGGTGTGGTAGTAAGTAAAATAGATAAGGTTAAGTTAAGATACTTACCTCAAAATTGGCAACACGCAATGAGTATAACGAATAGATAGCAGAGGAAGCAGAGATGGAGCAGCCTAGCAGGGAGGAAGAGGGTATGGGAAGAAGTGAGGAGGGGAAAGAGCACAGAAGGAGATGAGGAGTGAAAATAGTTAAGGTGTAATAGCAAGTAAACTAAGATAAATGAGGATAAATTCAGATACTTACCTGAAATGGCAACAGGCAATGAGTATTAGCATACAGTCGTCATGGAAACGCAAAAGAGGATGGTAGGAGAGATCAGATGAGGGGGAGAGAGAGAGATGGAGATGAAGAATAAAGAAGAGAAAAAATGGAGAAAAGAAAGAAACGACCGAGCAGATATAGGCAGTGGAGAGAGACTATAAGTAGGAGTAGATAATGGTGGGAAGAAAATACAGTGATAATACAATGATGTATGTAAGTGAGAGTAAAATATAAAATATAGGTGATAATATATAAAAAAGAACTTATCTGATACGTTGAGAACTGGCTAGCTTGAAACCAACAGTCACACTGGTGGGTCAGGGTCAATGGACAATGAAAGCTAGTAAGGCAAGTAGCGTCAATAAAATACCAACATGCCAGATTGTCACACCACAGGAAACCAGAGGACAACAGAAATGGCCGCAGGAAAGATTGAGCGATAAGTATAACGGTCCAGTATTCTGATGGGAGACCGACTGAAATAATAGGCAGGGCCGTAGAGAGAAACCCGAGGCGGGTAAAAGTTAAAACCGTGACTCTTACAAATAGTCATAGAGACAGATAAAAAAAGGATGAGAGGAATGCAGAGGAGAAGAACAAGAAAAGAGAGAAGAAGAAGAGAAAAAAAGAAAAGAGAAAAAAAGGAGAAAAAAAGAAAAAAGAAGAAAAAAAAGGAGAAAAAAGAAGAAGAAAACGGTGGATAGACGTGGGCCCCGAGCCGGAAATACGCCACGCAAGGACGGGATGTGGAAGTAGGAAGGAGCCTACCAGACACAGCAAGGTAGGGTGGGGGACTAACACGGGGAGGCGCGTCGTGCGAAGGTATCAGGCTGATAAAGAAAGAAGGTACAGAAGAGAAGGGTACCAGAGTAGGAGAGAAAAGGGGAAAGGAGGCAATGTCAGATGGAGGCAGACCCAGAACTACAGCCAAAGCATGTGAGGTGGTGGGGGGTCGTATGTGACCAAGTAAGGGTCATCAGTCCATAATGTCGTGGTAATTGGAGGTCGGTGTAACAGAGGTTCCGATAAAATAAATATTGCGGAAGATGGACCAAGGTCACAACCGCAACGACAAGTACCTTTTAGGCCCCGTGTTCGGAAGTGAGACCCGTCGCATCAACCGAAGATGATAAGAGGATGGACTAGCCGCACGTCACAATCCCTATGTGGGTATTGCCCGCACTGTACACTAGCCCATCTATGGGAACAACGATCAACGGACAGAACCTCGAGCCACCGATACACGATCCCTTAGTCCAGGCCATGTACCGTGGTGAGAAACATGTCAGATGAAACGATGTTCGTAGTTGAGTGAGACCAACCGTACATTGCAACCCACTGGAGGTGTTGCCCGTACCGCACGCTGGCTCCATAAATATACATAGGGGACCCCTGTATCCGAGCCATCCAAGTCGTGTGGAAGAAAAAAAATAAATAAAAAATAAAAAAATAAATAAATAAATAAATATGTATATTCTAAATAAATAAATATATATATATGTAGTCGGTGTAAAGGTCTCCCAGCCTCGGCATGCTAAGTAGCTGTAAGGGTAGCCGACCCAACAAGACCAAAGAAGGACAACCAGAGAGCGGCAAAAGGCCAAAAGTAATAAGATGATAGGTACGTGGTGGCGCCCACGGGCCACAGAGAATGGCACAGAAGAAACAGAGGACACAGCCTCAAGTAGTGGGAATGGAGAAAGTAGACAGAGTAGGACGAAGAATCGAACGGGGAAGAGGAGAATGAAGCCTGGGTAAAACAACCCGTAGAAAGAGAGTGGAGTGTGATAGCAAGAGATACATATGAGGCATAGAATCGACGCGCAAAGCCGCACTAGGCCCACCCCGGATGAAATCCTGCCGGTCCCAGTCCCAAGGCGTAACAACCCACCAACACATCAATAGCAACGTGGCGGGTCACCGTAGCCCCAACCCCTGGGTGGGGGCCCAAGCCGATCCACCACAATGGAGAGGAACAGTAGCAGGGAGAGGAGTAAGACAAAATGAGGATAGGGGGATGGCAGAAGGAAGGAATGTAGGAGCAGCAGGGAGGCATAGCAGGGGAGACACACACACACAAAAATGGGGGGGGAGGTATAGAGATTATTGAAAGTATAGCTGGTCATTGATGCCATGGGGCTTAAGAGTGCCAAGATTGAGAATGAGGCGGTTTTCTAATGAGAAACGTTGCCGGTCACCTTAGTGGCAAGAGACTAAGCCAGTGACCTGAATGTCCAGCACACCACGGTGAGAATTGGTGTTGAAGTGGAGAGCCACCGGGGAAGATCCATAGTTACGGATGTCCCGTAAGTGTTGGGCAAACCTAGTGGCTAAGAATCTGCCCATTTCACCAATGTACATCAGGTTGCAGCGTTTGCAAGTGATAACGTACACGACGTTGCGAGAGACACAAGAAAAAGAGTGGTGGATATGGAATACCGACTTAGGGAATCGGATAGAGGTGGTCCGAAAGACAAAAGGGCACGTGAGGCACGGGCGCTGACACGGGGAGGTGCCGATAGGAGATCCCGCCGGCCGAAGGTGAGAGTGAACCAGAGTATCGCGTAGGTTCCTGTCTCGACGGAAAGCCACAAGAGGTGGAGCTGGAAAAGCCTCTTTGGTAAGGGGATCAGATGAGAAGATCGAGAAGTCCCGGAGAAGGATCTTAAGAGCAGGAATATTGTGAGGGTGGAAAGTAAGGATAAGTATCCTCATTTATCTTAGTTTACTTGCTATTACACCTTAACTATTTTCACTCCTCATCTCCTTCTGTGCTCTTTCCCCTCCTCACTTCTTCCCATACCCTCTTCCTCCCTGCTAGGCTGCTCCATCTCTGCTTCCTCTGCTATCTATTCGTTATACTCATTGCGTGTTGCCAATTTTGAGGTAAGTATCTTAACTTAACCTTATCTATTTTACTTACTACCACACCTTATCCATTTTCGCTCCTCACCTCCTTCCGTGCACTTTCTCTCCTCACTTCTTCTCCCCATACTCTCTTCCTCCCCAATATGCCGCTCCTTATTTACTTCCTCCACTATCTATTCACTATCTCTCCTCCTCTTTCCTCCCTATCAACCACGTTTGTTTCCATGTAAGATTCGTTGTACCGTTGTCTTTCGTTTGTCCTGATGAAGGCTTAATAGTCGAAACGTCGTCCAATTATACGAGGCAAGTTCATAGTCAGTGGAACACCTCGTTCGAGTCAGACGAGAGCAAAAAATCGTCTTGGCGAAGAGTCTCCACTATGCGTGCCTGGAGACAGATATAGAGGCTGTCACAGGCTAAGGCTAGCCCACCCGAATTGTCAAGGCATGCCGAAATCGGATGTGCTAGGCCTACAAGGCGCATAACGGTGGCACAACGTAATCACGCTCCCGGCGGAAATCGCACGGATATCCGTGATGGTTACAATGGAGCGAACGAAAAACAAACAAACAAACTGATCCCTCTTTCAGTCTTCTGAATCATTTGTGACGTGTTTGTTGAATGAGAGACATATCAAAGATTATCCCAAGATATTTAAGGTCCTGTTCTCTTTCAATAAATGAGCCCATGCAACTGACAGCTGGCAGTATGTACCTGACTAAAATATTATTTAAGGAGTAACAGACGACGTTTGCTTTTCGAGGGATTTATCACAGCGTTGTATGTTCTGCACCATATCGACAAGTGATCTAGTCCACTCTGTATACTAAAAGCGATATCTGTTCTGTGAACGTGTGCTCTAAAACGCTAACTTTCCTATAGTTATATATTTATATCTGGCGAAGTTGCTTACAATATAATGTTTGCACATCTTTAATAACAAAATCATTATCCATCGGTATTTGCGCGCAGTTGTATGTGTATCACAACAAATAGAACGTAATTAAACTATTCCTTTGCCGTATATAATTTAGTCTGGGTAACTAAAATATGACCCTTCTGGTGAGGTACTTTGCTTTTAACCGCAGAATGTTGTCCAATTGGATACAAATAACAATACACAATAATGAATGTTGCCGTTCTGTTGACCCAACCACTCCGACCTAAGTGATTAACGTACACAACATTATCTATTTAAACTTATGTTCGAACAATAAGCCGAAGTATCAAAATTATATCCCGGCGTCATAATAGTTCACGCACGCACGCACACACACACACACACACACACACACACACACACACACATATATATATATATATATATATATATATATATATATATATATATATATATATATATATATATATATATACTTATGTGATGCGAGTTAGGTACTTCATGGACAATATGTTGATGTGCGACGTTATAAAACAATAAAATGTATGTAGTGGGTCGTGCGAATCGCAAAACGCAAATGAAAATCACCAGCGTGCTATTCGCGTCACCGGCCTGGTACTTCCAATTATGCGGTAGACTATAATTTCAAAATAACTAATGTGATTTCTTTCGAAATGTGTGATAACGATTATCATTGGTCTACGATTGGTATTGTCATTAGTATTTGATGTCAATTGTAAAATAGAATACATATATATTACCACACATTTTCGATAAAAGCAATAACACTTTGTCATAAATTGAGAGGAGAATGCATTTTGTAAGAAACTATGTTCGTTTACTGAAACAGAACAATTATACATGCACGCGAGGATATGATCAAGATATGATATGATCATGTATATATAATAGCACACGATCAAGCTGGAACCGCATATCGCAGTGGTTAGCGCAATTGCTTCGCATATGAGTGGTGCTGTGTTCATTCCCCAGTTGAGGCGGAAATGTTTTTTCCGGACATGCAGCAATGAGTACATGCTATACAAATGAAATGAGGATGCCCGACACATTCAGTATTGGAAAAAGCAGATCACATATTGTCCTAATTGAACAATGATGGTTATCAAATGATGTTTGAAGGAAACCTAATAAACATTCTTCGATATGGAGATACAATCATCATTCATGCATAATCAAAATACACTGACGACTTGTTACTTAGATGATTATAGATATTTAATCTTAGATATATAAGATATATAACTTAGATATATATAGATATATAACTTAGCCTGTCATAGATATTCACTCTAAACGCTTGATCAGCTTTGTTCACTATTTTTTCAACTAAGGTAGTCTATCTATCTATACCCTGTGGCCCTTGTTTGCATTTCGGCGTGAGTGGTGTAAGAGTTCTCTGAAGATGGCCTTCTTTTGTGTTGTTTGTAAGCTTGTTCAAGTGGCTTCTTTGATATATGCAATCCATACTAAAGTAGTAGATATGATAATCAGACCTTCAAACGTAACGCTTCACCAGCATTGTTCACTATTTTATATCGGGTGCTTTGTTGTAAACTAATCTGTATTTGAAAGTACCCTCAGTTATAACGCCACAAGGCTTTCTAGTCTTCGGCTGATGGAATGTGACAATCCATTATAGACAGTTCCTGGAGTATTTTCTGTCCCTGAAGTGCGGTATCCCTTGAGTGGCGTTCCTGCCACTACGCTAGAGTTTTAGCAAATTTTATGATGAATCAGACAATGAGTAGAGTGTTGTGACATGTTTAGTTTGCTTGAATCAGTCCCCACACTTTAACAGCTAACTCATCTAACTATTCAGTTTATCCAGATGCCCTTCCCCAGGCGTGATAACATGTATACTTTATATGCATGTGAAAGATCGCGATAAAATTAATATCATATTTTCGTGATCTCATAACTTAAGTTATGGTAAGAGGCAAACACCGTAATATTATCCGTATAGTAATAATGCTACTGAATGTTCAAGTCGTTCACTATGTACATAATAGGTCTGTTAATCTAATCATGCTCGCAAGGTCTTGTTTCAAAGTGAAATTTTACGTGATATCTTGCAATTATCCTTGAAGTTTAGAGTTACATATAATGAATTTTCTGTCTTGGAAGGCAGCATCTCGTTTCTCTGAGAAGGGCGAAATGTACATGGGTAAAGCAGAGTACAATTGAGTATATCATCTACGCCGTTTGAACATTAAAAGAAGCACTATTGAAATGTGGTGACTCATATAACTCGATTTAATTCAACAATCACATTTATTTGGATTTTTTGCATTAGTAAAATATGGTTAAATATAATCAATGATATGTCTTCGGTATTCAGGAGGATGATTATCTGTAAACACATGGCATGTGCTTCTATTCCAAGGCAATTCGGTCTTTACGTTAGATTTTTTTGAACTTTTGTGAGTAAAAACGAATCACCAGTCTTCCAAGGCAGGGGTTCTCATCCTCTTCAGAAAGCGAATACCTCCACATGTATTTTTGAATGTGATATCATAACACATACAAATTAGTAGCTCATCATATTCAGCGTCTAGCCATCAGCCCATTATTTTTGGTTGTAGTGATTTTCTCTGTAATTATAGTCCAGCTCTATGGCGGAGCGGTACAAAGCGCGTCTGTGACGGTCAAGGTACTGAGTTTGATCCCGCCACAGGCAATTGTGCTTTCGGACAGTTCAGACAGCAATGGTAAACTACTAAATGTATTTATACTGCTTTGGATAATCTACGCTCTCAGGGCAGTGTTCCTTGCATTCACTAGTGAGTGTGATGATGGTCTTAACTGACTCCTGAAAGACCATACGAATATATATTCATGCCTCGCCAGGTGTTATACCTTCTGGGGCGCAAATATGTTTAACGGAACCTCGGAAAGACCTACCACGATTTGCTCTCTTGAACCTACTTCCGTCACACGACAGAGCTCACCGTATAGTGAGTAATGTAGTAAGTATGATTACCGATTGCTTTATAACACCCCATTGCCAGAGGATTCAATGTTCCGCGTAAACACAACGAACTGGTACTGTTACGCACACTGAACAGTAATGTAGAACAATACTTCTGCTTGTTGAACATTTTAATTTTATGTTTTGGATTTTATGTTCTATGAAAATTAAACTTAAACGAGGATATGTATTAAACTTATTAAATGTCATCACCCCAGACTCCGGTTCATATATAAATAGTTTATCGATTCAAGTTATGTTCTGAATTTTAGATTTACTATTTAAGAAAATCTTGTGAAAAATATCTCTGTATTTACTGCTCATGTGATAGTAAATAAATACATTTACTGATGCATTTATGCTTTCCAAGCAAAATCCAAATCCTCCAATAATGACCGATATATTCTTGTATTTCCCGTCTACAGAAAGCTGTGGTTGAAAAGACATTGCAATCATAGCAACAGTAATTGGAATAAAACAAACAATAAACAGAGTGGAAATCATAACAACCATTTGTGCTGTCTTTTTGTTGCGAATGGAAACCCTGTCGACTTCAGAACTTTTAAGTGTTCGTTTTCTCCAAGAAATTGTTCGTTTTAATTTAACAGATAGTATTGTTGTACACGTAAAAATAATTACAAAAGCGCAACATGGAATGATAAAACTGTTAATCAAAAAGGAAACTTGCTCAACTATTTCTCTATTTTCACTAGATACAAGACCAACAATAGTTATGTTTCTATATATAGAAAACTTTATGTCCAATCTATTGACTGCGTACACTGGACAACCACTGATGAAGAAAACGACGATTATACACACGGTGGTTACGGCCGTTCTTCTAGGTGTAATGATACTTGCTATCTGAAAGACAAAGACAATAAATATTAACTATGTAAAGTACTCGTAGATATATAGTGTATGATGACGTTATGTGACCTTTTACGTTTTTTATATCTGCAAAAATTCGACATTTTGTCAACGTATAGATGTATGTGTAATTTTCTATTGTATATAACTTGATGAAAATGAAAATATTTTATTTACTAACATATTTGCTGAACTCTTCTGAAGAAGTAATAATGCCAAACAGTAACAAAATGTACATATTGTCATTTAAGACTAGTCCATGTGCATTATGGGTTATCTATCTATCTATCTATCTATCTATCTATCTATCTATCTATCTATCTATCTATCTATCTATCTATCTATCTATCTATCTATCTATCTATCTATCTATCTATCTATCTATCTATCTATCTATCTATCTATCTATCTATCTATCTATCTATCTATCTTCTATCTATCTATCTATCTATATATCTATCTATCTATCTATCTATCTATCTATCTATCTATCTAATCTATCTATCTATCTATCTATCTATCTATCTATCTATCTATCTATCTATCTATCTATCTATCTATCTATCTATCTATCTATCTATCTATCTATCTATCTATCTATCTATCTATCTATCTATCTATCTATCTATCTATCTATCTATCTATCTATCTATATATCTATCTATCTATCTATCTATCTATCTATCTATCTATCTATCTATCTATCTAATCTATCTATCTATCTATCTATCTATCTATCTATCTATCTATCTATCTATCTATCTATCTATCTATCTATCTATCTATCTATCTATCTATCTATCTATCTATCTATCTATCTATCTATCTATCTATCTATCTATCTATCTATCTATCTATCTATCTATCTATCTATCTATCTATCTATCTATCTATCTATCTATCTATCTATCTATCTATCTATCTATCTATCTATCTATCTATCTATCTATCTATCTATCTATCTATCTATCTATCTATCTATCTATCTATCTATCTATCTATCTATCTATCTATCTATCTATCTATCTATCTATCTATCTATCTATCTATCTATCTATCTATCTATCTATCTATCTATCTATCTATCTATCTATCTATCTATCTATCTATCTATCTATCTATCTATCTATATATATATATATATATATATATATATATATATATATATATATATATATATATATATATATATATATATAATCTAACCTGTCATGAACATAAGGGAACCACATTGGATGCATCAACACACAGTGAATCAGCTATTTATGTGCATACAGCGATGTGGATGAGTGAAAATTCTCCAAGCCGATCCACCACAATGGAGAGGAACAGTAGCAGGGAGAGGAGTAAGACAAAATGAGGATAGGGGGATGGCAGAAGGAAGGAATGTAGGAGCAGCAGGGAGGCATAGCAGGGGAGACACACACACACAAAAATGGGGGGGGAGGTATAGAGATTATTGAAAGTATAGCTGGTCATTGATGCCATGGGGCTTAAGAGTGCCAAGATTGAGAATGAGGCGGTTTTCTAATGAGAAACGTTGCCGGTCACCTGAGTGGCAAGAGACTAAGCCAGTGACCTGAATGTCCAGCACACCACGGTGAGAATTGGTGTTGAAGTGGAGAGCCACCGGGGAAGATCCATAGTTACGGATGTCCCGTAAGTGTTCGGCAAACCTAGTGGCTAAGAATCTGCCCGTTTCACCAATGTACATCAGGTTGCAGCGTTTGCAAGTGATAACGTACACGACGTTACGAGAGACACAAGAAAAAGAGTGGTGGATATGGAATACCGACTTAGGGAATCGGATAGAGGTGGTCCGAAAGACAAAAGGGCACGTGAGGCACGGGCGCTGACACGGGGAGGTGCCGATAGGAGATCCCGCCGGCCGAAGGTGAGAGTGAACCAGAGTATCGCGTAGGTTCCTGTCTCGACGGAAAGCCACAAGGGGTGGAGCTGGAAAAGCCTCTTTGGTAAGGGGATCAGATGAGAAGATCGAGAAGTCCCGGAGAAGGATCTTAAGAGCAGGAATATTGTGAGGGTGGAAAGTAAGGATAAGTATCCTCATTTATCTTAGTTTACTTGCTATTACACCTTAACTATTTTCACTCCTCATCTCCTTCTGTGCTCTTTCCCCTCCTCACTTCTTCCCATACCCTCTTCCTCCCTGCTAGGCTGCTCCATCTCTGCTTCCTCTGCTATCTATTCGTTATACTCATTGCGTGTTGCCAATTTTGAGGTAAGTATCTTAACTTAACCTTATCTATTTTACTTACTACCACACCTTATCCATTTTCGCTCCTCACCTCCTTCCGTGCACTTTCTCTCCTCACT
>CM067322.1:40703679-40761545 GCA_034231615.1 Meghimatium bilineatum
TTCAACAAGATTTCATATCTTTCAACGTGTCCAAAATAATTGTATTTTCTTCATCTTTAAATTTCTTTAATAATTCTTTCTGCATATTAAGTGTTGTTAGAAACTTGTTGTTTGTTTTCTTCTTGTTCCATGATGTTCCCCCTTATTATTATATAAATTCACATCCCGATGAATGTCCTTCTGTTTGTTTATTATCTACCTTCTGATCCATACATTAATATAGAATCGATGTATCAGTTTATTTTTAACTCGTATGTAATTTGTGTAGATGCTAAATATTTTCTAATGTCATTGAAATTATTTTTAGCCATTTCTATTCGCCTTTTTAACTTCTGTTCACATCTGCCATCATTTGTGATTATATGTCCAAGATATTGATACTGTTTTACTTGTTGTTTCTCCCAATGTATTTTATGTTTAGCACCTCTTCTTCTGTGGCTTTGTTGATTGTCATGGCTGTTTTTATGTTTATATCCAGTCCCCAGGGGGTGGGGAGGAAACCGGCCTCTACCACGCTTGCATAGGTGTAGATAGTGGAAACGGCATCAGTATATGAAGTGTTACCAGCAAATAAACAATTGTGGACCAATACGGTGTTTCTGCATACCAAGACCGGGGCGGGGATATCAGGCGCTGCTATTTACAATGAAATACCGTATATGTCCAGTAACGGTAAGGACCACGCGAGTTTGAGCCGCTATAAGCTCATGGTGTGCAAATTGCTTCCTGTCAGTCACCAACAGGAGATGGATAGGCTATGGAGGACAAACCTGACATAAATGATGACTTGCGGGCAGTGCTAGGATGTTGAGGGTTATGAATAACGAGACTCAATAACTTCCCTTACCGAATTTGGAGCATGTCAACCTCACCAGCCCTGGGTACCAAGCAATTGAAATGGGAATATGCACTTACCTTTCAGTTAAATGACTATGTTCAGATACGTTACACGAAAGGGGGGGGGGTGCCCCTGTGGTTCATCGCCAGGAAGATGGAGCTCCTGACACCCAGCCTAAGATGGTCCACTAACTGCTGCTGATGATGACTACGTGTATCCGGGACCCACGATTAAACAGAGTAGATTCATCCGGCCAAGCCAATCAAAATCAAAAACGAAACATGAAGTAGAAAAGTTTGGGTGTAGCTATGAGAAAATAGAACTACACAATTTCCTCTAAAGACAAGAGATGTATACCTCGTGCATTCAGGAGACACATCTTACTGAGAGCAACATATTATCCGTCAGAGGCTATGAATGCGTCAAACAAGACAGACTAGGTCACAAAGGATGGTTCAATAGCTATGGTACAGAACAACATACTTGCTACAGAAATCACACGGTACTCAGTGGACTCAGAAAATATCATCCTCAAATTGCACACAACACAAGAACCACTGATTGCGACAAATGTCTACAGCCCAAGAAATTAAAATTACAACTCTTAATAATACCCCTCTGAACATGAAGTCAAGATTTCAACAGTCACTCCATAGCTGGGATACCCCAACTATAGACTCGAGATGAGAAGAATTAGAAGACTTGGTGATATACAATTCTTATAAATGAACATCTATCAGAGCCAACCAACTCCAGACGATAGAAATCGTTGTGCATTCCAGATCCCTGCCATTGAACAGAGAACATCCAACGTGTGGCAGAGAGCGTAGTGACACAACAACTTGGTGCGAGGGACCAGAAAGCCGTTATGCTAAAAACAATTTAAACAACAAGTACAGCAACATAATCTCACTAACTGGAAATACAAAAGGGCAAACTGTGATACATATGTCTTATAAAAGAAAAACTACAAACATACCATACAGCAGTAAATATACGAAAGATGCACAATTAATAAAATGCATAATCCTGGAAGTTGCCAACAAGAGTAATACATAGAGGCAGAAGACAAAGCTACAAACATTTTGGAACAAAAAGATTCTGGCAATGAATAATGAGGCCTCTGCTGCAAGTTCCACGATGAAAATTAGGCAAACAGAAACCAACGTCATTGAACTCAAAAGGCTGCAAGACATTTTCAGGAGAGAAATGTTAAACATCATTAGATCCAGCCGGAAAGAAAAAAAAACTGCAACTAAACATGGAATAAATATATCATATGTATCAAGTGTATGAATGAAGAGAACAACCCCCAAAGCACTATCATCATAGAAGACAAAGGGAAATCCTATATTGGCATACATGCTGCACATGTTTAGCAGATGCACATGCTGACGAAAACAAATTAACATAACATGAACAAGAATTGCCAAAGTAAAACGAGAGACAAAAATCCTTGTAAAATACGGCAACCACGCCCAGCCACAATAGAAAAACCATCACCTTCCTTCACAAATCAGAACTTAACAAGTCATTCAAAATCTCAAAAAGAAGAGAGCCACTGGAACCGATGGAATCACAAACGAAATGATCCAACACTTTCACCTCATGGGTAGAAACGGTGACCTAGACTGCAATAATAAATCATGGACACTTAGGGATCTTCCCAGAAGAATCCAAAAGAGAGACTCGAAATAATTCTAATTGTCAAGAAAGGAAAACAAAAAAGACAACAAAACAAGCTACCGTTATATCAGTCGGAGTGCGCTGCATTGGCAAAGTCATGTGAAAAATTTGTAAATAACATGCTTTTTAACTGCCTGGACGAAAAACAATCTTCTAGACGCCCTGCCATAAAGGTTTCTGAAAGACAGATGCACTGAAGCCCAAACAACGTACCTTGCCCAGGAAAAAGAAGAAGATGATTTCCAGATCTCCAAGCCACTTGTTTTTACATTGCAAAGATATTGACAACGTATGGAGGGAAAGGCTATTGCTAAAACTCAACCAGAAAGGAACCCGGAGGCAAAATGTTACAGTGGAATATAAAGCCTAAATGTGGTAGATATGCAAGACTAAAACTCAGAGAAAGAAATGTGTCAAACATAAGCGAAGACGTCCCACATGAAGGTTTCTATCTCCTACACTCTTCATGATCTATATAGATGACCTGCCAAAACTATTCACACCATAGGTACATAGAGCTCTCCATGAATATAATCGTGCTATCTGGGATCGATCAGAATATGTTGGAGTTGCAAACATTATCATCACAAAGTTGAAGAGTGTGCAAAACCTGAAGTCTCAAAAAAAAATAAACGCAAGACAGTCACCATACTCTTCAATCTATCTACACAGCCTGAAAATTATACTCTCACACTTTTTCACTTTTAACTTTCACATACACGTCCACTCCCAAATGTAAACTCCACCCAGTCTGGCTGGGACTAAAATCTCACAAGAGACTTACATGGGGAGAACACATTGAAGAGACAGAAAAAAAACGCCACACGTAGAAAAATGAAAAGACAATATCGGATAGATTGAGGAGACTGACATATAAACATAAATAAGCCTAGTTAGGTCATATTCGTCCACTCTGAACTATGAATTAAGCGCATATGCAACAGCAACAATTACTAATCTGCAGAAGCTCGACAGAATTCAGAATGAATATGCGATTTCTACAGGAGGACTATGGAGCGCACCTATATCGGTATTGTAAGGTACATACGTTTTACCGAATATAACAGACCACAGGGAAGAGGCAATCAGAATAATGACTGAAAATCTTAGACGTCTGAAATATCACCCTATGCATGAGAAACAAATGAACTAACAGAAAACCGACTGAAAAAGAACACACTTCAATAACCTATTTAAAAAACGTATAAAAGCCAATTAATAAATAACTAGAAACCATTCGGATGAATGGGAACAGCTAGAAATATATTACAACATCGCAAACACCTCCACCATAAATACTACAAAACTTACATACACTGCATTGAAAGAAAAAAATATGTAAACATTACTGCTCTCAAGGCAAAAACACTTGATTACCTAGACAACCAATACCCCGGCTCAGAGTGGATCGATGCCTTCTCAGATGGATCATCAGAAGATACAGTAAAGAAAGGAGGAGATGGGATACTAATCCTCATACCAATACCTCTAAAACTAGACCATTCAATCGCTACTGACAAACTGTCAATAATCTACATGGCAGAGCTACAATCTTAGAAGGATCAAAGGCTCTAGAGGAACAGAGATTCAAAGGAGCTAACATAGTTTTCTTGTGTGACTGCATTTCAGTATTCCAGCCCATCCAAAATGACCCTACATATCTCTTTACGAAAACAACTAGAACTTGTAAATCAACTGTCTGCTAATAATACAGGTGTGCTGTGGTGGACTCTGCACACCGTGAAATTGCAGACTGGCAAACGAATGTGCTAATAAGGCACAGCATATCACTGACAGCATCAGAGGTTCTCATTAAAAGAAAATACATATCACTCATACATCACGATTTCTGGGTTACGTTGTCCTCATCCGCTATGCCTAAAACCTATTCAGTCGCCTCGAATTGAATACAAGGTGGTTACAGTGTTGCTATTCATTACTCTTCCTTCAGTTCCAGGAAACACACGGTTTACTTAATGCCATTGTTCACACACAGTTTGTATAAATAAATAAAAAAATATAATAGATATAAACAATATCTTTGCTACCTGGAAATTAATAAAAATTGGATTTTGTTTATGTAATTTGCTTGCTGTACTAGCAACAACCATTATCACTTGGTAATGTTCAAACATCTCATATAAACATACTTGTCCCTAGCTACTGACCCTATCTAAGATCCCAATTGTATGTGTATTTGGAACCAAAATAGTAAATACAGATACTTTGCAGAAACATCTGCAGTAATCTATTTCCGCACATTGATAAGTATCACCTTTTTCATCTTAGAACATATGATTTTTTCACTGGACAACTACATTGCTTGACATATCGATTAGTGGCATAACACATGTATTGTTTTGATATTTTAATAATAGCAATATAGCTAACATATGATTGCCATACATATATACCTAACAAACTGATGTTTACTGAATCTTGGAAACCTTGCTTAAGAAAGCAGATAATATTGATAATGTTAGTGATGATACCAAAAATGTTGATTGCCTGACATACTACACTATACACTACCCACATGAACATCATTGTTGCTTCGTTACTTATAACAAATGGATCATCAAATAAGGTAATGTTGTCATACATGATTGCCTGCTTATTCTTCCCTAACGTGTAACATATATGTAAAAGAAACACTTGATGATGATTTGCCTTATGAATTATGTATGTAGCATCTATGCAATCTTGTTCTGAATGTATTTTACATTGTACATCGTAGAATGTTTAAATGTTTAATCTTGTTTTGATGTCAGTCTTCTTTCCCTCCTATTTAAGTGTATTCTTATATTTTATTCTTAGTTACTCCCGTTTGACTGTGGACTTAAATATTTGTACACTAAGGACGTTCACACATCTTAAGCAGCACGCATGACAGCACCAAGCTAGCTAGCTGTTCATGTACTTAGTAGTCGATACTATTACATCATTTTTACATCATACAAGAGTACGAATTTTAAAGATATGCTAGAAACGTTGTGATAACATTGCAGTTCACTGTTATCTTTGAAAGTTTGTTAACACTGAGAGTTTATTTTTTTTTAAATGGTAATCTGCTGAAATCATTGTAGGAGAACGTTTCAAAGATTACATGTTCGTATTGGTATTATCATATTGACATCTCATATTGAAGCATACTTATTATTGTTGACATGCAGTGATTAGTAGATATTGTATATAATAACGGAGTGAGTGCTAAAAATAATAAACTCATAAATAATTTAAATCTCACGAAAAATAGGTTGCGTTATCTAATTGATTATGCTATATTAAATAGTTATTACACATGTCAGATGTTAACTTTTAAATAGTAAGCGATTTATATTTGAACTACAAAAGATGATATGTTTTTGTAAGCACACATGACTTTTTTCGACGATGACACTTCCAATCACAAGAAATATTGGTATATGTATAAATACATAATTTTTATAGTATCACTGGTGTCAACGGTACGTTCATGGTAAAGTCCAGTTTAAATGTTATTACACACCCAAACATACCTACATGCATGTGGTGTAGGGTGACACTATGTATGCCAATGAATCAGCATAACGTTAATGCAATTATTTCCATATATATAGAGAGAGATGTATATTTGTGTGTATATGTGTTCAAAGTTAAATATAATAGTTTTCTTTTAACTTTGAATACACCGAAGTATATACGTATTTTTATATAAGTATCAGCCATTCGATACCGTCATATCGCTTTTAAGGGTTCAAAATACTGTAGCTTCCTTCTTATGATGGTATTTAGAAGCCGCCCTTAATTTAGTTTCAGTAATTTCAAAATTTCATTGCTCTTATTTTTCTCTGGCCATGATATTCGTCGAATCTTTCTGTAGCATTTAATGTCAAATGAGTTTACTTTTTTTTCGATATTGTTTATCTATGCTATTACTCTCTCTAAATTCAACTTGTTCTGACACAAATAGCTTCTCTGATTCTATGTACGATCTAAGTCTTATGTTGACTAGCTTTTCCATTGTCTTGCAGACACCACTGGTTAGACGTATTGGTATGTAGCTGTTACGCTTCTATTTGTCCTCGCCTTTCTTTATAATTGCCCAGATAAGTGCTTCTCTCCACGACTGTGGTACATTGCTTCAATTGTAGTTGCATATCTGTAGAAATGTATACATTGCTACATGTCCTAGATTGTTAAGCAGTTCATTGGTGATGCAATCCTGTCCTGGTGATTTCCTTCTGGATACTTGTAGTTCTTCTAATTTTAGTGGTGAAAAAACCACATACTTTTCATTGTCTCATATCCTCGAAATTAAGTGGATGAAACTGATCATAATGTGGGCCTTCTCGTATATAAATGTCTTCTGCGTGTATGTTGAGCAGATGTTGTAAAATGATGCATACCTGAATCTAGTTTGGACTTCTCACCAGGTTTCTTCCCGAGGCGGGACAGAAGTCTTTTGCTCTAAACACAACATTTATAGAGCAATATGAGAGGGTGTGTTATGATATGGATGTCCATTATGTTCCATAGAAGTTGGTCTGTTACGCAGTTATATGTACTTGAGAAGTCAATGAAACATGTTGTATATGTCTGTATAACAAACTGCACTTCACTATTATACTTCTAGTATAGTATATACGTAGTCGTAACCTTCGATAACAGTTACCATGTTATTCCGACAGGCCGACGTTGTGCTTGCTGGCACGGCGTGGATGGGTGGAACAACAAAGAAACCTGTCGCAAGGGTCAGAGTTGTGCACTGAGTCGACGTCTGTTTTTGCGGATTGGACTCGAAACACCATTGAGTCGAATGGCTGCTGGAACGGAGGGCGTAGCACTTATGGGAATGTCCCACTTGCTGTGAAGTCAGTTTTGAAATCAAGAAACTTCTAGTATAAAAAATGTAACGCCAAGTGCATATGTTACTTAGCCTACTCCTTTGAGGTAGTTCTCACATCCTTAGTCGCCACCTGACACTGAGCTCTTACCTGTAGCCCCCAGTAGTTGCCAAAAGGCGGCAGCGGCTACACTCCGTTAATGGCTTTGACAGGAAGGTCAAACTTGGTGAGGGTCGCATGATGACATGATGGCCTCTGTTATCAGTGATGGAGGAGTGTCATCCCCAGCCTTTCCTGTACCGAATGGAGTCAAACAGGGTTGCGTTCTGTCTTCAGTACAGCCCAGACTGTTGTTTTCTGACATGCTGATAGACGGCTCTAGATCAAGCGACCTAACAGTAATTCAAATAAGATACAAAACATACAACATAAGGAAAACTGTTCAATCTTCGACATTTGCAAGCCAAAACTAAAGTGCGAAACACAATGGCCAAGGAAGTCATCTATACAGATGGTTGCACTGTATGCTGATTCTACTGAGAGTATGCAGGTCATCATAAACCAAATTGCTGAAGCATGCAACAACTTTGGCTCAACTATCAATAAAAAAAACAAAGGTCATGCTTCAACCCACAACAAACAAATCACATTTAAATCCTCATATAAGGATCAAAGAAGAGATTCAGTAAATAATTTCACCTACATGGGCAGTAACTGGATCTACACATCGACATTGAGTTAAACAACAGAATAGCGAAAGCTAGTGCCACATTTGGAAGACTGCGAAAAAAACGTATGAGAAAGAAATGAAATAATAACTACCACCAAACTCATAGTTTACCAAGCAGCACTCCTGTATGCCTCTGAAACATGGACAGTTTATACCTGACATATAGAAAACTCAACAACTTCTACCTAAGCCGCCTTCATAAGACACTCATCATTCATTGATGTGGGATAAAATACCAGACAGTGAAGTACTGATGAAATATAAGTCTGTAAGCATACATACAATGTTGATGAAGGCACGCTGGGTAGGACACATGGTCCGCATGAAACACTAGCGTCTACAAAAACGTTGTTATATGAAGAACTTCATATTGGCTCCCGCAAAGACTGAGTACAGAATAAGCGTTTTAAAGGCACTTCTGATTCGTCACTGACACACTTCAAAATAGACACAATTTCATGGGAGAATCTTGCACAAAACAAGAGTTGGGCAGCTGCTACAGAGAACCTCAGCCAGTAAGCTGCGCAACAAAAACGCGCTAGAAGAAAGGCAAGAGATGTCCCACAGATTCCTCCTACATCTGCTCAGAGTGTGGTAGATAATTCCAAGCACGCACTTGACTCATTAGTCAAAGAAAGGCACACTGCACACTATCATCATCCCAGTTGAGCTGAATGGTCATCGTTGACTCCTAAGGACGAACAACAACAACATGTTCTGTCTAAGACATGTCTGAATTATATATTGTTTTGATGTCCATATGATGTCCACTCTTCTCATCGCCATCTTGAGTAACTACTGTAAACATTGAGGCAATATTTCTAATTCACTAGATGCGTTTTCTGAACCAGCATGATGCTCTTTTGCATGCGGCGAATTTGAGTCTGGTACATCGACGTGCAATACGTTCTCAATACTTCTCTGTCACAACGACGGAAATCGCCAATGTGTTGCCGGGACCCGAAAGTGGAGCAAAGAATAGCATCACTGTTTACCTTCCACGCATGTTGTAAAAGGCGACTAAGGAGGTTATGGGATGGAGTTGGCTGTTCCATCCCATATATGGTCAGTGACCCAAATCCATGCTGAAGTCGGATGTGTCAGGCCGAAAGACGCAGATATCGCAGCAATGCTGTAAACCATGACACAACGCATTCCGTTCTCCGGACTACATCATGCTAATCTGCAGGAGTTTGAGAATGAACACAGAAGAAAGACGGAAATACACTAAGGCATCCGGTCCGAGTCGTTGTCTATGCATTTCTATCACAAAGACAAATTTACAGTGAGGTAGCCGTTTCGGTTTGCTTTATGCCTCCCTGACACAAAGACGGGCATAGGGTGAAGCATAGTGTTTCAATCGTTCAATATACCTTTCTGTCACAAATACGGACATACATAAAGTAAAGTAATCGGTTTCTTCTTTATATATCTGCATTTACCTATTAAACATCAACCGTTTGTGTGTGTGTTAATTTATACGTGTAGCACTATTGTCTGGAAACGCTACGTATTTTTTCATGTTAAACAATGGGAAGCAACATCATGAAAGAGTTCTTAACACAGACAGAGGGCGACAACATGAGACAGTTTTAGACAATTTAAAAACCTGGCACTGGAGAGAAACAACAGAGATCTGGATACATAATATAGGAGATAAAGATATGTGGAGAGCCTGATAGCCTGCCGGCATGATACCTAATAAATGAATGACAGAATATCATTAAATGTTTGTTTTCGATTTCCATGAATTAAAATCGGAGGGTTTGAGATAAATTAGCATTAAACATTATCAAGATTGGGCGATTGGGAGTTATAATAGAGAATACTAAACACAGATTTCAAAAATATCACAAAACACATATAGGAATAGAGATTCGACACTAACGTGTCCTGTATTCCTGACAACTTGTCACGAACTGATATGATATGAACCTTGACATATAATAACGATTTACTTATTTCACGATATTGAAGATTACACTACGAGATTCTGAATTACTGAGCTTTCTTTTCAGCTCTACAACTGTTCTAATTCTTTCTTCAGTCCGAAATCCCAGCTCTATCTGGGACTATGCCCGAACTAGACGTCTGACCGTCTTCTTCAACCGTCCATGATTAATTGTCTTTCTAAACTATGTGGTTCTATACTCTCAAGTCTGAAACTATCTCTAACTCTGAACCACAGGCTGGCTCGAGACTACGTCCCGGACACGTCTATCCAACTCGAATACCAAGCTCTAATCTCA
Organism: Meghimatium bilineatum; assembly: GCA_034231615.1. NCBI lineage: Eukaryota > Metazoa > Mollusca > Gastropoda > Stylommatophora > Philomycidae > Meghimatium > Meghimatium bilineatum. The sequence continues at coordinate 40,714,009 of CM067322.1, forward strand.
AACAAAACCAAACTAATTCAACTTTCCACTAAAACCTCTCCTTTATTTCCCACAATTCTCACCCTTTCAACATTTTAGGTCCGTCCCAAAATTATATGCATTCATTCAAACGTCACTCATTAAACAAACTATGTATTTTCTCAACATTCCCATAAAAATGTATGTTAGTCTCTAATCTAGCGCCGATCAGTTATTTACCGACACTGACGGTTTTGTATTTCACTGGTCAACTTCAGGTTATTGGCTGCTTCCATGTCAGCTTATAATCAAAAGTAACTCCGAGGTATGTGGGTTGTTTGTCTTCTTTCAAGAGCTATCCATCTATATTGATATGACCGGCTTTTAGTTTTGGTGAGACGGTAAAGAGTATAGTGCTGCACTTATCTGTGTTTATGCTGACACACCATCTATTTGCCCATAAGGTTAGGGCATCGATAGCTCTTTGTATTTGTTTAGTGGCCACTGTCGAATGTTCTTCCGTGCACCAGATCACCAGGTCGTCAGCATACATTGCCACTTTGATCCCGTGTGGTAGTTCAGCAACTAGGTCATTGATGTAAACCAAGAAAAGTGTGGGTGACAGGACTCCTTCCTGGGGGACTCATGACGCAGTAAGACTTTCTTGATCTTGTGACCATCTAATTGTACCCTGGTTCTTCTATTATGCTTTTCTATTATCAGATATGCTTTTATCCATTTGTATATTCTTGAGATATAAATCTGCGTGTCACCATTAGACATTCTGACCACTTCAGGAACTCAGTTATCTGATATGATCTGTGTTTCATTTCTTTTCCATAACACATTCTGACCGTTTCTTCTGTACAATAGAATGGGCACTACTAGCGATGTTATAAACTAATATTTCCAGAGATCACTCTGAAACATGTAGTGTCTCGTAGCCAGTGGTGCACTGCCACATAAGAAGATGATCACTAGACATCATAGAACTGAATTAATGACGTGTTGTTCCTGGATGCAAGTCTATATCTTACTAATTGAGCTGTTGATTTCTAACGTCAGAGATAAGTGATTGTTTCTGAAATGTAGCAGTTGTGTATATGCACCAACATTCATACGTGTCAACACACACCATATAAAATAGCATAGTATCTATAGATCGGTGATTTTTAAGAAAATATATAGTTCAAAGAGTCAGTTTATAATAGTGTATTGTTGTGGTATGAATCACATACACTATTCCATCAATATGCCTTTCCCGCAATGAAATTGTTTGTTTAAAAATATCTTACAAACGAAAATATCCATCGCTCAGAAACGTTCGTGTTTTCTCACATGAGACAAACATTCGAGGGAATATTGATTACATGCAGCTAGTATGATGAAACGATTACTATAAGCTTGCTTATAAGCTTGAATATATATTACATATTTACCGTAATATTGAATATGAAAATGTATGGAACATTTCTCTATAATTACTACTCATGTGATAGTAAATAAATATATTTACTGACGAATTAATACTCTCCAGAAAGTATCCGATCCCGCCAAGTATTACTGCTATATTATTGTATTTTCCACCAACCGACAATTCAGGTTGCAGAGCCATTGCAAGCATTGTAACAACAACTGGAATAAAGCTAATAATAAATAATGTGGAAATCATAACCACCATTCTCGCTGTCTTCTTGTTACGATTAGATACTACATCAACTTCTGAACATCTGAGTGTTCTTTCTCTCCATATACTTGTCCGGTGTAGTTCTAATGATAGAATTGTTGTGCAAATAAAGATTATTGCAAAAGTGCACAAAGGAATAATGAAGTTATTGATGACAAAAGAAATCTTCTCAACAGACTCCCGATCTGCAGTAGAAACAATTCCAAGAAGAGTTTTGTTTCTAATCAGAGAAAATTTCATGTCCAATCTGTTGACAACGTACAATGCTGGAATACCACTACTGAAGAAAATAATGACTATACACACTGTAGCCACAGCTGTTCTCTTTGGCGTTATAATACTTGATATCTGGAGAAAAAAAACTGCAACTTGAATATTGAACAACAGCTAACATTTGTGTAATAATACTTACGTATATCACAAGTTTGGGAAGTTTAATATTCACCAACAAAGATTTATGGGACTGATGAGCTAATTTTAATATGTACATGAAAATGCTTAAACGCTTAACTCCAAGTAATCGAACAATTCGGCGCTTTGCGGAGTGGTACAGGGCCCGTCTGCGACGATCAAGGTTCCGACTTTGATCCCAACCATATGAAATTGTTAATCCGGGCCGTTCAGAAAAGAATGGCAAACTACTGAACGAATTTCTATTGCCTAGAAAATATCTACAGTCAAAAAATGTTTTTAAAAAAAAAGTTAATCTATGGATTATATGCTAAGAGTGACAGCATGTTATGAAAATATAAGTATGGGGTGTGACGTGAGGTTGCTAAATAAGCATAGATTATTGGAATCGTGAACAATTAGCAGCTGATTTATTGTCATTACTTGTAATGCCATTATTAAAAATATTGGCATTATTATTTTTTAAGAGAAAGCTTTCGATCGAAAAAGTATAGAACTTCTCTAGACTATCATTGATATATAATTAAAATGATCTAGACTATGCAAAAGAAATACTCGTACAAAGATAGCGTATTCGAAGTTATGAACACGTGCAGAACTTACGAAGTGGTTTTATGGATCGTCTCATTGGTCAAGGCAGTAGATCTGAAGTAACCATCTACCAGATGTAGTTTATCGTTTACAAATCGAACATTTATTTTCATGGTTAAATATACCTACCCATTAGCGATTTGGTCTGTTACATAATAATCATGAGAAAATGCCGTGTCTTTGATAGTACACCTCGCGTCTGATCGTTCGATCCTCTGCTCTGCTGGCTACCACATGTTCACGTCTTATCACTACTAATTGGGATTGTACTCCGTGTGACCGGATCCCCTGGTAGTATTATGCAGCTGTATGGGGACATGACACAACCATGTATTTATTATTTGTATACATTGTTGTATAGCTACCTCGGTTCAGCCACCTCTTCTTGTAGCAGTATGTAAGAGTTTCCCGTACAGTAATTGCCTTGGGATACGACTTCTTTTAAACCTTAGGATATGCACAATCCACAGGCGCATTCAATGACTGAACGTGGAAAATAGTGTTGCATGTCTGATTCTCTGCATGCAGAGGAGTATTAGCGGACATCAATACGGATATTACGTACTGCAGATCAAACTGTATACATGAGTACTACAATAATAATAATAATAATAATAATAATAAAACACGATATCGTACCTTTAATGGGATAACTATACATATACATCTCTCCAGTGTGATCATTGCCGTAATACAACTGCTTATGCGGGTTAAAGAAAAACGCAGAACTCCTACTGTCATGTATAAGATATCCATGGGGTCAAAGTTCAAATCCGCTGTCATTAATGCCGGAGATATCAAGACGCTTGTTGTCACAGTAGTCATCAGGCTGCCAAGATCAGCTACCGACAATCCTGAACATATATCGGTAATACAAGTGTTAGTGCTACAGAAATGCTAATTGTACACATTTTTTTCCAACTTGTTTGTATTCTTTGTGTGTGTGCGTGCGTGCGCGTGTGTGTGCATGCGTGTGTGCCTGTGTGTGTATGTAAAATTCAGTATTTTACGAGTACATGCGTGTAACACACATGTAAGTAATGTATCGGTTAAGTTCATGAATGATATATTAAAATTATCTTTTTTAGAATATATATCTTATAAAGAAACACATTCCTCCGGTGTGCAAGATCATAATTAATGACTCAATACTGAAACATGTTCCACCAATTCAAATGTTTGAGAAAACTCCACGACATCTGATGACAGAAGTTTAGGAGATAATAGAAACAAATTATAACAGGCATAGGCAACAGTACTGTTATTGTTGTTGTTGATATCCGAATGATTATTAGTAAATCTGCTCTTGTCAGCAAAATGTCAATCTTAAAAAGTACAGGTCTTCTGAAGTTTACTTAGAGATCCATACTATATATGTGTGCCTGTTGAGAGTGTCCATAGAAGTGTTTCCTGGCAGTTGAAAGGGCAGTCAATAAGTAGGTGTCCCATTTGTATCATTGGATGAAAGCAGTGTCTACATGACTTCCGGTCAAAATGGCGGACATATCAACGTGTGTTTTTGTGTGACACCGTTAACATCACTTGAAAGATGGATTTATTCATTATTTCGTCTAGGATGTGGTGTTAGTTATTATGGCAAGGGAGTCCACTCATCAAGATCTTCGCCGGTGAGACGGAGTACGTGCATCAGATCTGAAATTTTCATGAGTGTAGCAGTTATTCCACGTAATTACAAGGCCTAGTACACACTACTGACCGGCAAACAAAAACGTCCTAAACGGGGCGGGACCAAACGGCAAGGTTCGGCGCGCTGGAGCGAGGCACCACAGATCGAAGGTCGAGCGTCTGTCGTTAAAATCGCTACGTGTTTTATTCTGGAATGTCGCAAGTGTCGAATAAGGCGCCCAGATCTCAATAAATTAATCTACAGTGCAGATATTCTACAGTGCAGATATTGTAGAATATCTGCAATATTCGCGCTTGTGAATACGAAAACGTCTTCAAGTCACCGGCTTTCAAAGTTTCTACAATAGGCGACACCTGGCGCAAGTAATTCTTGTACGAGAAGGCATTGACGCTGTCAAGATAGATGTGTCCAAATGGGATAGTGATGATATTCAGCTGCATACAGAGAGCTAGAGTTAAGTCCTCCCAGTACGATCGTAATGGGTCGTCCATCATAACCGGAATTAGGAAGGAAAAACGTAGAACACACGCCACCAAGGCACACATGTGGAATCAACCCCCCCTGGTGGAATGATAAAGTACAATGTGCATGGAAGAGTAAACGTAGCGCAGTTGCAGAGTGGCAGAAAGCAAGGAAAAAAGTGACCGCACAGCCAGATCTCGTGCAATTAAAACAGACCAAAGACGACAGGGGTCAAGAATTTAAAGATATTGCTAAAGCTGCGAAGGAAAAAAATGGGAAGACTTTTGTCATGAGATTGCAAAAGAAAAGTCATTAAAACTGTTCTGGCGCCTGCATAAATCAATGAAGCTTATAACAATCCCCAATTTTCAAAGCACAGACTTAGTATGGCAGAAGACAGATGAGAATAAGGGTGCAGCACTGCTGGCTCATTACAAGGCACGAATCGGTCAGTGGAATTTAGTGAATTACAATAAAATCATGAAAACAGTCACAGACATGTGCAAGGAGCAAGCTTTGGAAAGCGATAATGTAATTAATTTTGAAAATTTTACAGCCGTACTGAAAAGATCAAGAAACTCTGCGCCAGGACCTGACGGCATAGGTACGATGATCTCAAAGACAGGTCAGACGAAGACCTTAAAGAGCTGGCAATGTTGTTCAACAAGAGCCTAGCGAACGGCAAAGTAGAGGAGGACTGATTGCATAGTTACTTGATCCCACTACCCAAGCCTGGCAAGAGTCATGCTAAGATACAGGGTTTCAGACTCATAACCATGCAGAATAGGATCGGCAAGTTGTTAGAAAAGATTGTGGCGTGAAAATTGTCCCTGCATCTAGAAAAGAATAATAGACTACCATCAACATTGGGAGGTTATCGTCCAGGTAAGCAGACTTGGCACAATGCCGCTGTGTTCGCGCAGGACGTTTTCGAAGGTTTTGACAAACGAATGGAGACATGCGCTGCTGCAATCGACCTGGAGGATGCTTATAACAGAGTGCCCTTGTATTTTCTGATGACCATAATGCTGCAACTCCAAGTAAGTCCATTTGTTGTCAAGTGGATTGTCTCTGCACTTTATCAAAGACAGGTTTTTCTTAGGTGTGGGAGTTGGTCTTCGCCACCAACAGTCATAAATCCAGGACTACCACAAGGGTCACCTCTGTCCCCAGTACTATTCAATGTGTATACAGTTCAAATTACAAGCTGTCAGATTGCAGGACCAGGGAGAACCATGTCTTATGCTGATGACATTTTGGTATATAGGCAGGGCAGAGATAGAGAAACAATTGCCAGAAATTTTCAGAGTGAGCTTGATCGCATAGGAGAATGGTACAGTAATTCTGGAGCTTGTGTTAATCCATCAAAGGCATCGATAACGTGGTTTTCCCTAAACAATCACATAGTGAACCCGTCCACGCCATCGGTTACTTTGAGAGGGGATGTCCTCGAGAGAACCAGCACAATGAAGTACTTGGGGGTCATGTTGGACCGAAGTCTGAGTTTCAAAGATCATGTTGACCACATAATTGTAAAGGCGTATAAAGGTCTTGCGGCGATGAAAGTTATGGCTGCTGCTCAATGCGAACAAAGACTGCTATTTCTGCTGTATCAGGGATTGGTGGTGGCGGTGGTAGAGTACGCACTGGCAATTCTGACACTGAGTCAAACTCAAACAGAAAGATTGGATAGAATCCAAAATGAAGTAATGCGAATAATTTTGGGGTGCACGAATGTATCATTGGCTCGGTCTATGCGATACCTACTTGATTGCCTAACTGCGAAGCAAAGAATACAAATGTGCAGGGCGCAGGACTACCTAACAATCACCGCTGATAAAGAGCACCCTCTACACCCAGGAATTATCAAAGTGAAAGGAAGTCTACTAAAGAGAGGAAAGTCGTGGATTGCGCGCGCAGAGGACGTTATACTGAGTGTCTGCAGATTGCAGGATGTACTACCTAGTGCCGGATGGAGTCTGGCACCCTAAGATTACCCAACAGCCTTCGAAGGAGTAATAGCATAGAATAGAGAGTGCAGGGAATGGTGTCCGACAGTGGTCGAGTCCGAGGTGCTCGCTCTGATCAGTAAGAATTCCAGGGAAGGTGATATAGTTATATATATACAAATGGGTCGGTTGAGAGACACATCAGGAGTTCCTGGGCTTTCACGGCTCAAAGGTGGGGGGAGACTATCAGAGAGGAAAGTGGTGCATTCGTTCAGACGACAAGCAGCTTGACAATGGAGATTCTAGCGGTGACCAAAGTTTTGCAATGGGTCTGCTCACAGACTGTCTGCGAGCATGCCTGTATCCTCAGTGACTCCATGAACATGATTTTGAAAGTTCAGACAGGGTACATTCGAGAACAGTGGCTGGATGCAGTGAATAATTCCTGTGTGAGTACAGTGACTTTTATTTTTGTGCCGGGACACGCGGGAGTCCGGTGTAATGAAAGAGCAGATAGGTTGGCCGCCCACGCTGCTACTACGGATGTTGATGGAGCGATGGATCGGGCAGACATTTTGAAAGCCCTATGTGAAAACGCACGAACAAATGACTGTACAAGTGACGATGACTCTTGTTCCATGATTATAATATAGGAACTTGGTTTGAAATGTGGTGTCGCTAGAAAGGAGAGTTTTCGTGGGCGAAAAAAAATGATAGTCAATCAACAACGTACTGGGACTGTCACACAACGTGTAATGGCGGATACACTCAAGGAAAGATCTGAGCACCTATGGACTTGTCCGGAGTGCAATGACGATGATCCAACGACTAACTAACTAAGTGTCTACATGTGGGTAGTTACTGGAATTGATGAGATTTAAATCACTATTGATCCATGCATGTCTTGTTCGAAACTGAAAGATACCGGATTGATTTCTCCTGCAGAGGTTATTTATGTTGTCATTGTCTTTAGCTGTGTCATTTCACTTAATACATTTCTATCAGCCATTCAATTTCCCATATGTTCTGCCAGAGTTCCCTTGTGTTGTTTCTGAGAACCTGTTTGATTATTCCCATATTACAAGGTCTTTGTTTTTGTTATTATGAGGCGCCTATTTTTTTGCAAATCTACTTCATTTCCTGTTATATCGCTTTGTCCAGGGTTCCATTACATGGTAACACTGATTGAATACGCAGAGATACGGGTGTGCTCTGCTCTTGCATTGTGGAGAATATCTTTTCTTTTCATGTGGGATATTTTAGGTGCTTCGAAAACTGACACGGAGTCTGTAAAATGACTGTCTGATGGATTTTCTTCATTGGAATCAAACTGTTGGTATATTACCTCAATATCTGTCATGATGGCCTCAGCCCATGCTTCATAATTTAAACTAATTTCACCACAAGAGTCGCATATTTCGTAAGCAGATCTATCATGGTATCGTATATGGATGTGCTATCTTGAAAACATGTGGCTTTTAAAGTCGATCCGTCAGTGTTTGTCTTAATTGTTTATGATAGGTAGATATGTATAGTTTCTAGGGCACATGTCCTCAGAATTATTGTTTGTTCTCTTATTAGTTGTTTTATATATTAATTTTGTTTAGAATAGTTGGTTGGAGCAAATTCTCCCATGGGAAGGGGAAAGGGGGGTCGTCTGAGAAATTTGTTTTCTAGTTCTCACTCTTGCGGTAGATGATGGTTGTCATTGTCCTCTCTGGATATATCCAGTAGAGATAGTTCTTTTCGATTAATTGTTTAAAGTACCATTAAGTATTTTAGTTGGATGGCCACGACCAAATAAGAATTAATCTTTTCTCTCATGTATCTTTCTACCGCTTCCATCAGTGAACTTATCCGTCTGATATCCAGTGGCTCTACATATACGTGTACCTCACTTACTGCTGTAGCTGTTGATCACATCCCTCCACAGATTAGTCTCAGAACTTAGTTCTCCACCCTATTCAAGGACCATGTTGCAGCGTTACTCACAGTGGTCTAGAGAGTAAGGATGTAATCCATTACTGATCTCAAAACAGTTGGCAGAAACACTGTTTGTCTGCCCCCTCCCCCAGTTGGTACTAACCAGTCTCTTAAATGTGATTAGGTGTTTAGCTGCTTTTCGACTGAGATTTTCTATGTGGTTTGTTATTTGTGCTTTTAGTATTATTCCAATTATTACAGGGGTTTCTTCCTTTGTTAATATTTCCCCACTCATTTGAATGTTGGCAGATCTTTCGGTTGTTTTGTGACGTCACGAGAAAATAGTGTAATCAGCTTTCTGTGTATTGATTTTTAACTTCCACAATTCACAATATGCTGAGATTTTCAAGAGAGTTATGTTTATCTTTGCTTTTGCCATGATTTAATAATTATCAGTGGTTCAGATGGCAAGGTCACCAACAAACAATGATTTTAACACATTAAGATGTTTCGCGAGATAATCGATGAAAATAATATGGAGTGTGCAGCTTAGATGGGAGCCTTGAGGCAGCGATTGTTCTCTACCAGCATAATTGGTGACTATGGTTCTGTTTGTTTGAACGGCATGTATCCATTTGAACATCGTCCAACCTTTTTCCAATGTGTTCAGCTTCAGCAACATTCCCTTCAGATTTGATCATATGCATGCTGAAGGTCAATTAACTCTGCTAATGTTAGTGTTCCTTCGTAGAAACTATCCATCACATGATGTGCGAAAGTGAAGAGAGGATCATATGTGCAACTTTTACACCTGAAGAATACCTGGTTATTATTTAGACAGTCATGGCCTCACAGCCACCAGTTTAGTCTGTAGATAACTTTTTAGTAACTAGCTTCCCTTTGCAAGAAGTGAGGGATATGGACCTATCATTTCTTGGTGTTCATGCCGGTTTTCATTTCTTAAGAATGTTGTTGATGGTTATAGTGAGCCATGCTGATGACAACTGACCTCCCTTTCATGTTCTATTAATGAACCATAGGGTATTACTTTTGACTTTGGTCCCAACTTACATATAATTTAATTTTTAATATTATCTTGTCCTGGAGCTTTGTTTCTAGAAAGTTTCCGTATAGCCATGTTCAGTTCTTGTATGTTGAATAAGTCATTGAATGCAGCAATATTGTTGTGATCTTTGTTCGGTGTTGCATTTTTTTGGAAGTATGCTATGTAATGTCTTCTTCTGCTGTGGCTAGCTAACATGTGCATAGAAACTGTTAAGTGTATCTTCTATCTTGATGGATACTGTTATTTAGTTGAAATAAACATCTATTGTGGGTCTTTGTACATTTTCCCTCGAGATTATGTAAATGTATCTAGGCTCTTTTTCCATCTGTTTCTAGATTTAGTTTGTTACATATTTCTCTCCGAATACAGTTTGTTTTCAATTGTGATTTATCTTGATTTGGCTGTCCATCTGTTATATTCTGTTTTGTTTAATATACTCGTAGTAGTGTGTTTATCGGCCTTTTTCCTGGTCTTTCTCCTCTCTTTGACTGCTTCAACCAGTTCTGGTTTACAATAGTGTTTGTATTTCTTGACCTTTCTCCTTGGGATACGTTATTGTGCGACTGCTAAAATTATGGTGCACATTTTGCTGTAGGTTCATGGTATATGTTCTGCAATTATCATACAAATTGATAATTATGAGTCTGCTAAGCATCATTATTAACGTACTCTAATGGAAGTATACAATTTTGCCCCTTTTATTCATTAAAAAACGCGTGTTCCTAAAAAGCACATAATGAATTTTCTAAATCAAAGAATGTATAAGGTATAATAAACTAAGACGCAGAATTGTCTAATGCAAAAACAAACAACAACAAAAATATACGATATCATAATCCCCGCTATATTTGAAGACGATATGGCAACACGTATGTGCATATTCGACACCACTACTCTATTGATCAATGTATAATTGCAAATTATAATAAGATAAGGGATGTGTGTCAAAAAACTGATATATGACATGTTTATCTTAATAGGTTTCTTCAAAGAGTTTGGGGGCATATCTGCCTCATCCAAAGATGTACAAAAATTGGATGTGTTATGCCGAACACATACATTGTAGCCAAGATGTAAATGAATGACACATTGCCTCTTGCTATCAGAACTACACACGCTTACCTGGCTAAATTAAGAGATATACATTTGAAGAATACTAATCTAGTTATAAAAAACGCGTTAATGTCATGCATAAGATGAAATGGGAGTTCTCGGTGCTAAATATTGTCGTAACAATGTTAATTATGACAGTAATTTCTATACCATACACACATATCAAATAATTATATTGATATATGTAGACCTACTTCAGCAAGATATGTGATTCATTTTCTAGTATCATCATCATCATCAAGTGCCGTCTCCGCAACGAAGGTTGGCTGCAACGTATCTCCAACATCTCCTGTCTTTTGTCTTGGTGTTGCACTCTGCTAGACTGTAACATGTCCATCGTGTGATGTTACTCTCCCACTTGTATCTCTGCCTACCTCTCGCTCGCTTCCTTTGACTTTACCCTCAAGTAAGGTCTTCAATAAGGTGTCAGGTCTTTTAATGTGTCCAAAGTATTTTATTTGCTTGATCTTTATTTCTCTTAGTAGTTCTTTCTTCATATTAAGTGTCTTTAGCACCTCTTTATTTGTTTTCTTCTCTTTCCATGATGTTCTCCGTATTCTTCTATATACCCACATCTCAAAGGCATCAATTTTGTTTTCTATTTGTTTATTTAGGGTCCATGTTTCTGAGCCATAGATTAATATGGAATAGATGTAGCATTTTATAATTCTCATTTTTAACTTGTTTGTAATTTGTGTAGATATTAATAATTTCCTCAAGTCAATGAAGGTACTTTTAGCCATTCCTATTCTCCTTTTAACTTCTGTGTCACATCTGCCATCATTTGTGACTATGTGTCCAAGATATTGATACTGTGTTACTTGTTGTAGTTTCTCTCCCTGTATGTTTATGTTTACCTCCTGTTCTTCTGTGTCTTTGCTGATTATCATGGTTTTTGTTCTTTGAATATTTATATCCAGTCCATATTCATTACTTGATTTATTGACTTGATCTATTAGTCTTTGTAGTTCATGTTCACATTCTAGTATACTATAGTCTAAAACACACAAAACATATGTTATAGGTTACGGTTGTGCACACATACACACATATATTTACCTAGTAACGTGACGTTCACTGAATCTTTGAAACCTTGTTCAATAAAACAGATGATGTTGATAATGTTTGTGACGATTCCGAAGATGCTGACTATCGGACACAGCACACAAAAAACAATCCATACATAAATCATGATTGTATCATAATCGATAACGAAGGGGTCATCAATCGATGTCACGTTGTTATGCATTGTATAATGATCCTCACAGTATGTTATTTAAGAGAAAGTTATGATTGTACTGGTACACTGATATATATGTGCTATAGAAGAAATATCCTTCAATGCTTATTCATACTTGACTTTATTTCTAGGAATGCCACTTGAACTGATCTATGTTGATGTATGTGCATTAAATAACATTTTAAATTATTTTAAACACATTTTCTACGCACATTGACATTTTATGCGTGATGAACAGGCACCAGAATACATCATATATATTCACATATACCATACCATATAGACGATACTTGAAACAAGATTAATGAAGCTTTGATAATCACTGGTATCAGACATGCACTGCAATTTTGTGGAACATGTAAACAGTATGGGGATCGCGTGACGCAGTGGTTAGCGCACTGACTTCGCATATGAGTGGTCATGGGCTCATTCTCCAGATAAGACGGAAATGTTTTTCAGACAGCAACGGCTTCTTGTTCGTCCCACCCTTAATCAGGTACCGTATTAATCAGGAAAGTAAAGACTTCGAGAGATGGGGAGATTTCAACGTCCGTCATATAGCAGAACAACTAAAATGTAAAATCGCTAACATCTCACACCTCTACGGCAGTATAAATGCTATGAGGAAACTTTACTTTATATATCAAGAACAAGGAATAGCATACGATGTTTAAGAAACTGTACTGTCAACGATCATATAATAATGATTATTTTGAACGGCATTCACATATGGACTATATGCTTTCAAATCTCCAGCTAATTCCAATACACTGGAGTTGTGAGTGCGGGGACCCTCACTATTTAGTCTACCGCCGAGTCGAAGAACTATAACTATGAAATATATTTCATGACATGTATCTTTATTTCACATTTAAATGTTGATATTATACGAGTGTTTCTCTTCAGTGTGTATGTTGATTATTTAGTTAGTTAGTTAGTTATTCCTCTAGGGCCATAGACGGCACATAGAGTGGAGGCCATAGATTTCTATGTCTCTCGTTTCATTGCAATTTGCTTTAGATCTTCATTGTTCCTGATACCGATGGTGAAAAGTTTTCTTGTAATAGTTCTACGTAAAGTTTCTTTTGGTCTTCCTCGTTTTCTCTTTCCTTTTGGTGACCATATCAAAGCTTGACAGGTAGTCTTTCAGTATTCATTCGCAGCGCGTGTCCGATGTAATTCCAACGACGCTCTCTAATGTAGGTGGGTACATATTCCTGTTTTGATTTCTGCCTGACAACTGTGTTTGATTTTAAGTCTGACCAATGTATGTTCAGTAGCCTTCTAATATATTTATTTTCAAAGGTGCTTAGTCGTTGTTCTAAGTTTGATGTTGCTTTCCAACTTTCGCATCCATATATTAATAATGTATATATATATATATATATATATATGTTTATGTCTATATTTGGTTTCACATTCATTCCATGCGTTTTCCAATGATGATTCTTCTTGTATCCTTCCTTCCCCAAACCCACTCACCCCACGACCACACAATCTCATCATTACTCATCAATCATTATCATATGCCATTCTGGTTGGCGTAGGCGACCATGGCTCTCTGTCCACAGTATTGTTATCAGGATCGTTGTTATTTCCATGCCTTGCTAGGTTGTCAAACTAATATTTTCTCACGTTGTCCCCATCTGTCTCTGTACCCTTCAGTCTTGCCTGTTGTGACTATGTTCTTAAAACCTGCCTGTCGGATAAAGAGACAAAAGGGGTCTTTTTCTTATCTTTTTCTTATATTATTCTTGCATTCATTATAAACACCCCAACCATATCTATATTGCCTCTAATTTCCCACTTTCCGGTTTGTTTATAATGAATGCACGCATTTTCTCTTTTACTAGATGCCTTTCTATTCCTGCGTCATGGAGACGTGGCTTTATGAATTCTAAGTGATCTATTTTGTTTATTTTTGTGGTGTTTAATATTGTTTGTCTCTTGAAAAAGGTTCCATTTGAGCCGATACGTGGAGAATACATTGTCTTTTTTAGTTTTAATGTATGTTTTTTTGTATATACTTTTTTATATATTTTTATTCATAGGCAATGTAAGAGTTTTTGGTAACCTGTTTAATTGATTTTGCTTTACAATTTGTTCATTCGGTTACTGCGGCACCCTCCACTTTGTCGGACACCCTCCGACCATTTGGTTATTTATATTAATGTTAAAATTATACGGGAGTTGAAAATTTTGAGTTATGTGTCATTTTGTAGTGCTGAGTATTTCTTGATGTTGCTTATGACATTGTATCATACATTATACTTGATTAATACAATAAGTATTGTTTCGCATTAATATTTAGTGCTCCAACAAACTGAGCCTTCGTTGATCTAATTACTTTAAAGCTTACAATTATTTTGTTGTTCATACATATCATAATGAAACGTTGCTCCTCTAATGTTTTTTTTATCAAACATTGTCATCGTTAAAGAAATTAAACATCATTCGAATAATAACCAGATGTCTCTGAGCAAATTACAACTATTCTAGAATGAATTGAGGTAAATTCTTAATTCTTCAAATTCTTCTCTTCCTGTACCACATGGTTCTCACATTTCTTCCAGTAACTCCTGACTATATTAGAGATGACGGCATTTGTGAGTGTTTGAACATATTTTAATTTGAACGCTCTATTTACTTTTATTGTCACCTGTTCTTTAATTTTAGCCCAGACTAATTATATTTGGTTTAATTGCATGGTCTCAAACAAATGTGACCATGTCCCTAGATTGTCGTGTCTATATGAAACATATTTGTATGCTGTCTTATTCGCAATTCCAAGTATTCAGGCTTTGAGGACATTTCGTTGAATGGAATGCCACTTGGTCAACCAAAACTGTATTACATCTTTATTTCTTGGTGAATTATGCACTTTATCTCATGGTACCACAGCGTTGTGATATGAAGCACTGTTCACTATCAAACATGACGGTATATCCTATGAAAAATGTACTTGACTCATAATTAAATCTTAAAATATAATGGCATTTATCTCTTCATGATAATTCTTAGTATCTGTGTATTTTGAAGCAAATATGAGTTCAATATTATTTATAATACCATGATATCTTCTTCTCGCATATACAATTATTAGGTGATACCCTTTGCTGCTGGTCTCTTTGTTGCACAATGAGATTATTGTCATTTCCGCTCATTATTTTGTTGTGCGTTCATCGATGTTTCATCTAAATGCACTATACCATAACAGTTTATTATCATTTCTCTGACTGTAAATATGTGTTTCTCATTGCAACAATATGAGACTCTCAAGAAAATGTTTCTTCCATCAAAATATTTTCTAAAAGTGGATACCAAACTCATAAAACCCCACCATATAGTAGATTAATAAATATGAAAGTCATTATTTTTTCATAACCAAATATCCAATTTCCTAAATTCATTGTCACATTATTGTGAGATATATTGCAAATTTCTCTTCGGGTAAACTTTCTGTAATTATCCACCAATCGTGACTTAATTTTGTTGTGTAAACCAATTATACATTTCAGATTTTTCAATCCAGCTGTGCAATGACCCTTTACTTATCTCCATGCATGAATAGACCTATTTACTGGGTTTGAAATATAATGATGTATATTTACTAGAGTAGCTTCATTGAAGAAATACTTTAACAAATTATTTGTGTCTGTATTAATCTCATACACTTTTCTTGCAGACTCATTTTTGCAACCAAACAACACAACACTTGTTGTAGAAACACTGATGACGGACAACATGCGATTACACAAGATGCAACTTTAATCAGGGTCTGTATTGTGTTCAAGAGTTCAAAGTATTGAATGATCATGCTTGTTTCTTGTAAATTTTATAATGGGTCAGTCTCGTGTGAACGCGGACTTATAATTGACTGTTAACATCTTATATTCATCAAATGTATTCATATATTTAATTTTAATTTTAATTAATACGGTCTGTACATTTAAAATTCATAAACACATTTGAAATATTAAATGTTTTATCCATTTTGGACAAACATAGTTTTGAAGTTCGGCAAAGCGTGTTCCTTGTCCAGGCAGTTAAAAAAAAAACTACGTTCGAAAAGGTACTTGATGCAGACAAACAATTGGTCAGCTTTATAGAAGTATTTTCAGAATGAAAAGTCTTAGAGAAGCAGTATAATAATGATTTATAGGGTCTGTTATGTTTGTGTGCCTGATCTAGCTATAAATCAAAAACAGTATTAAAGAGGACGTATGATATCAACATCCTTTCATATCACAATGTGAACGTTCTCTAGCACTTACTCAGACAGTCGTCCCTTATCCCTGTTACTCTTGAAACATATATAGGCATAGTTTGCTTCAACGTGCGTAGTCACATGTGTTTCTCGGATAATAGATATGATCTCCCTCTGATGTCTTGTACGTACCTCTTTCAATATGTCATAGCTTCATATCTTCATTACAATTCGTATTAGTCCACCGTGTTGTGACATTCTTTTCCCTAGGACAGGACAGCATGGACCATGAGTCTCAGTAATATATTACTATTCCGATTATTGTACGTCAATGATTATCTGGTTTACACCATGATTGATTATTTAAACTTTAAAGAACTATACCTATCAACCAATATAACAGAGAAATAATTATCAACCCATGTACCAGATAAATATTACACATGCTATTTTTCCCATTTTTAAATTATGTTTTTGTTCGTGGATATTATTAATTGAACCTAGTTAATGAATGAGCCATCTGATGTTTATCATGACTATTTGAATAAAGGTGTTGAAATGCTTGAGATCACCCAAGTCTACTTTGATGTCGCACTTTCGAGAAATTGAGTCGTGTTATTACCATTGATTCAATTGTTCTACAATAACAAAAACCAATGTGAGTGAACTGACCATACGTATTAATTCAAAATTATATCATACCATGCGATTGTACGATTTATATGTGTATATTCAGCGGAAGACGGATGTGTAGGGCCATTGGCGTAAATAAATCTGCGATACAACGCATTTCCATTCTCTGTATTACATCCTGATGAAAATCTAGTAGGAAAATTATCCTGCTGAAAGAGAGATCTAGCGGGAGTTTGAGAATGAACGCTAAAGAAGAAGAAGAATATTCTTATCTTCGGAAACATATCCTTGGTAAAGTGTTACAGCTACAATGCGGCATACGAGCCTGCCCCTCCCCCACTTAATAAATCATGGCATGGCGTGTAGCACTACAAACGTAGGTAAGAAGCGGGTAAATAACTTTTCCCTCTCTAATCCTTAACGATTTTCCACAATAAAATATTAAATAATTTACTGAAAATTAAGAATCCCCACACGAAAATGAGTGAATCTCCTTTATTTTTGGTATCCTCCCAGCGCCTATCCTAATTATTGACGTTGCATGTACAGCCTTGTTACAATCTATTTGATAGCTAAACAAAATGTTGGAACATTTCTCAATGTATGTTAGTTAACGGAGAAGCACATGGACTTGCCAGCATCATTTCAGCAAAATATATCTAACATTGTTGTCTTTCTGATATTGGTTGCTACATATTTGGGAGTCATACATATAGTTGTTTGAAAAAGAACGAAAGTAAAGAAGACTACAGAAGTTGTCAAACATTAATAGTTATGTTAAATATATATATATATATATATATATATATATATATATATATATATATATATATATATATATATATATATATATATATATATATATATATATATATATATCAATACGACAGTGGTATCATTATTCAAGTGTTTTACAATTTTACAAACTGACAGTGAGATTAAAGTGAAACGTCAAATAGTTAGTTCTATATTGTTTCTATTAGTCCACATTAAAAGGAAATGTTCAGTTTTAATTTGCAAATTGTGTGTTAACATGCATAACACAAATAATATGCAATAACAAATACAGAAATATATAGAAAGAGATGCACATATGTCATAATATCTGAAGAGTTTTGTATTTGCTGATTGATTTAACTGCCACATTTTAGTGATATATAATATATGTAATTATTTGTGGCAAGCACTAGTTAGTGTATAGTATGTTAATAATACAATTTCTCCACCATTGTTGATGTCTTATTCCTTATATTTGTGTTGTCCCTGAGTATTACGACATATTATTTGACCACAATTACAATCTTTAATACATCATGTATCAATCATGATTGTGACTGTTGCAGTCTTTTCTTTTGTTTACAATGTTAACTCAATTGATAATTTATGGAAAAGTATCATTAGGTGAATTGTTTTAACAAAAATGGTCAGCGACACTCCATACAATGAAATCAACACAATGTTATTCAAAGACAGTAGTTAAGTACAATAATTATACATATAAACAGTTGGGAACATATTGTGTATGCACGTAGGTAAAATTGTTCTTTAACAAATACTCATAAAAACATACACAAAACGATTTTCCTAATTTAAAGAGTCAACTATTTCTTTTAAAACTGACTAAAGTCAGATCAGCTGAGTAACATTAATAAACAACCAATTGTTACTGATACTATGACTTATTAAGAAGCTATATTTTCCAGTGGCAACTTATAGTTTTGAGACGTGGACAATGATATCCGCAATGAGAAAAAAAAAACAATTTGAAATTGAAATGAAATGTTCTAGAATACTTGAACTGAAAACCGAACAATCTTAGACTTGCTGATAGACTGTAAGCTGTAGTTGACTATTCAAGGTCAGATACGTCGCCTTGGTTGAATTTAATGGAAATTTGTTCAGGGTTGTCTTGATATTATCTACTCATCGTCGTCTATGTCTTCTTCTGGCCTTGTTTCCGGAACATATCATGGTATATGTTGTTGTCGGTAATTTGTTATGGTTCATTACCTCAATTTTTCATAATATTGTATCTGTTGTTTCTAAATGTAGTATGTGCATGTTCTTAACCGATTCTTCTCCTAATTTCGTTGTTTAATATTTTGTCTAATTTGGTCACTCTTGCGGCTTTTCTCTGGCATATTAACTCACATAAAGCTTTACGTTGCAAGTTTTCTCTGATGTGCTACTGCCAGAGCCCATGTGGATAAACAAACATAAAGATATCACAATTCTTTTGACGAGCATTTATGACAACGCTTTTTGTTACAAAAAAATCATGTATTAGCACTTTCAGTTACTATAACGTGATCACGCACTTTCAACAGGTCGACACACAGACATCATAGAACACACATAGTTATACTGTTAACTACCCACCACAGTGACAATATCATTGGGAACGCAGCCTTCAACCACGTACGATATTTTAATTGTGTACAATCAGAGTTGTAACATATGTCCGACGACACTATAAAAGAATGTGTACTAATCAGCACCATGTGGTGCGGCATATGAGTACAAATCCTCCTATGTAAAAAGAATGGATCACTATATATTCTACTAGTGTCTGCTGATGCATTAATTTTGCCTGAAGTACGTACGCGTAAGATAGTGTTAAAGGAACATCGTATCTTTAGAATCCATGTATCAATCGTTATTTTCTCACTTATGACTTACACTTTTTACTAGTTTATTGCTGGAAAATACTTGGTGACATATCTGTCTATACCTACTGCTCATGTGATAGTAAATAAATATATTAACAGATGAATTTATACTCTCTAGAACGTACCCGATACCTCCAAGCATTATTGAAATATTTAAGTATTTGCCGCCCACCGCCAGATCAGGTTGCAGAGCTAATGAAAACATTGTTACAGCAACAGGGATGAAACACACAATAAACAATGTTGAAATCATAACAACCATTTTTGATGTTTTCTGGTTACGGTTAGAAACTCTATCAACTTCTGACGTTTTGACCGTGTGTTTTCTCCATACACTTTTTCGATGTAGAGTTACTGAAAGAAGTGTTGTGCACGTAAAAATAATTATAAAAGCGCAGAGAGAAATGACAAAATTATTGGTCACAAATAAAATTGCCTCGACCATGTTCCGGTTCTCTGTGGAAACACTACCAATGATAGATTTGTTTCTTACTGGAGAGAAAACTTTGCCTAATCTGCAAACTGTGTACAGTGGAGTACCAGTACTAAAGAATATGACTGTAACTATAACTGTGGCCACGGCCGTTCTTTGAGGTGTAATAATACTGGCAGTCTGAAATGGAATTAAATTAAACTGTTATGCACCTTACTATTTTATTACACATTTAAAACAATATTGACCAATAAAAGCTACTTTATTGATATCAATGTGCTATCATACATTTCATATTAAGAACAACGCACTGAAGTTCTAAGCACAAATTCTAATAATTTGTTTGTTATTGCCTTCTTTGTTTCGGAAGGTATTGAATCACTCGTACACCATATATCATGCCGTATTATATACGAGGAATATATATATATATATATATATATATATATATAGGTTGAACTGTTCAAACTTAGTATCATATCCGTTTATTACGTGCAACGTACTAACTGTTTTACTTGTTCATGTTACTGGACTAGAATTGTGCATGTATACGTCTTTGACTTCAGATTGCATTATCACTCCCACTGGTTAACTCGTGTAGCAGAACAATGTTCCTACTAGATTTCCATGAAGATGTAGTCTAGAGAATGGACATGCGTTGTGTAGTGGTTTTATTTGCGCCAATGACCCGAAACATCCTCCTTCACCTGATATGTATACAAATATGCATTACGTGTTGTATATGTGTTTCATATCCAGGGAAATATCCAAACATAAACATGTTCTCAAGACTGTCAATTCGGGAGATAGTGATTGTAGGTGTATGTTCTCAAGCCTGTCTATTCGGGAGATAGTGATTGTAGGTTTATGTTCTCAAGCCTGTCTATTCGGGAGATAGTGATTGTAGGTTTATGTTCTCAAGACTGTCTATTCGGGAGATAGTGATTGTAGGTGTATGTTCTCAAGCCTGTCTATTCGGGAGATAGTGATTGTAGGTTTATGTTCTCAAGCCTGTCTATTCAGGAGATAGTGATTGTAGGTTTATGTTCTCAAGCCTGTCTATTCGGGAGATAGTGATTGTAGGTTTATGTTCTCAAGACTGTCTATTCGGGAGATAGTGATTGTAGGTTTATGTTCTCAAGACTGTCTATTCGGGAGATAGTGATTGTAGGTTTATGTTCTCAAGCCTGTCAATTCGAGAGATAGTGATTGTAGGTTTATGTTCTCAAGCCTGTCAATTCGAGAGATAGTGATTGTAGGTTTATGTTCTCCAGCCTGTCAATTCGAGAGATATTGATTGTAGGTTTATGAAGATTCCCATAACATCATGAAAAACCATAAAAATGTACATTTATTACAAATAAACCCCAATCACAGGATGGTAACCAGCCATCGAACAACCATAACATGATGTCCATATATATCACAACAACACATTTTTTCACGCTTCGTCCCTTCCTTATCCTGTGTCAATAATTCAAAAACCCTAGCCCCTGTTCCTAATAAAATATGAACCTTTCCCCCCACCATAAAAAAGGATAAAAATGAGAATACACATGATTATTCTTCATCTTATTGTTCGCAGTTTAACATGTTAACATGGCAAGCTCGGTTTCTTTAACAATGCTGCTGTATTTGAAAACTCCTCAGTGCTCTCTTACAGCTTCCTGTGTATATCTGTCTCTGTGGACATGTCTTTCTCCCTTAACTGGATTAATGCATTCTTGCATGATATATTTCACGGGAAGTGCAGCTTGCCCACATGGACACAGAGGCGATGGAATCCGTCTTATTCTATTTACGTGGCCGTTTACTGTTTTGTGCTCTGTTCCATTGATCAATTTGCTAAGAGGGTGATTGTTGTAATTATTTTCCATTCCGTTTATGATAAAGGTCTTCATCACAAATGTGATACGGCGAAGTGATTGATTTTGTAACTTGTCTAGAAGGGAATTTGCTTCTGAAGTCCATGCTCTTTTCTGTATTATAGTACTGGTCTATGTACCTGTATATACCTTTTATAAAGTTGGCTCAGTTACCTTTCCAAGCTTGTGCTTATCAATTATCCGAACCTTCAGCACTCCTGTATGCATTTCAATAGAACTTTCCTTGCACGAATCGCACTCATCGGACATCTAAGAACTCACAAACCAAATTAGACAATTAACAATGTATTATTATTATTTATTTTTTCATCTAATTTATTGTTTTTCAAGCCATACTCATCTTCGTTTGCGAAGGAGAGACACCATCATAATCATGATCACTTCGGTCTTTTCTATATTTATCTTCATGTTAAAGGTTTGGTATGTTTGATGTAATCTGTACTTTTTTCTTTGTTGTTGCTCTTCTAATGATGCTAATAGTGCTTGGTGGTCGCAAATAGCGATTCGTTTGCTATTCTTCATCGTGTTTTCTTCCGTTATCTTTTTTGCTATGCAGATTTAATCTATGTATGTTACGAACATTAGGGCGGATAGTACGCATCCATGTCTCTCTCCCGAGTGAATTTGAAAATTTTCGGTTCTAACTATTCTCGTTCATACTGCGCATTGACTAGTGCGTATATGTTCTGACATATCAGATGATGGGGTATTCAATATGTCTGTAGCGTTATCCATAGTTGTGTTCAATCCACTCTTTCAACAGCTTTCTCGTGGCCCACCAAAGCCAAATATAAGTAAAAATAATTAAATGGTTTAACATTTTTCCTTGGTGTTCGTATGCATATGTATGTGAATAGTGTTAGGTTATGTTGGCATACTGACAACAACATGTATACATAGTCAATATACAAGTGCAGAATATAGACTGAGGTGTTACAGGAGAAAATAATACATGCTACAGGTGCAATGTAACACAGTACACTGTAATACAATATCACAGGTGAACATAGTGCATGCATACAGTATATTCGACAAGTTTATGTATTGTTTTCATATGTATATATATATATATACATACATATGGGGGTGCAAAGGGAACGCATTGCTCTAGGCGGACCCAGGGTTAGCAGATAACCAAGATCCCAAATGTGCCTCCACGCGGTGCACCCTGGAAACAGAAATACAGCAGCTCGAGCTGATTCTGGCCAAATCATTTGGGGATCGTGTCCGAGAATGTGGAGGTAGCAGATGGAAAGAGATTTGCCTGCACAAGATACAGACAATATCTCCGACACCACCAGCATCACCACATATAGCGACACTGTCGACATACAGTGAAGCTAGTCAGTCCAGTCCGAACATTGGAGGGGCGGCCAATGTAAAATGCACGTAAAGGTAGATGCATGGCGAGAGACATAGATTTCATACCGAGTACAATGAAACAATGAAAGGGCAGAACAGCGCTAGAGGGCAGCGCGAACTGCAAATAGAAAGTGAAAAGTCCCTAGGAAAGGGGAACTACAAGCTCCGTCAGCTCGAGACGAGCTTCTAGTTACCTGTGTTCCTTACAGGCAGAGACCCAGACCCATCCATTGGCGTTTGGTAAAGCAAGAAGACCTAATCCGACTCTAATGTCGAGCCTTCCTAAACTGGAAATATGCTCGCGAAGAGAAAGGGTTCCGTACTCGGTGCGCTCAGGCACAAAAGGGACAACGATTTAGCCCTGGCCCAACTCTACTGTCAGGTTTTCCTACACCGGAAATACATTTGAAGAGAGAAAGGGTTCAGTACCTGATGGGCTCAGGCGCTATTGGGACAAGGACGCTCAGCTCGAGAACGCCTTGCTCTCAAACGCGTGGTGTGAGACTCGAACTTGGACAAGGGGTACACGATGTCAGTGAATGACACCTCGGCTAAGAGGGCGAAAGAGCCAGGGTCCAACTCCTCTGTTGAGTTCTTCCCCTTAAGTAACCAGGCTCACGGACGAGAAACGGTTCAGTGGGCACAGGCACAGCACGTCCAATTACACGAGGCAAGTTCATAGACAGTGGAATACCTCGTTCGAGTCAGACGAGAGCTAAAAAGTCGTCTGGGCGTAGAGTCTCCACTACGCGTGCCTGGAGACAGATGTAGAGGCTGTCACAGGCTAAGGGTAGCCCACCCGAATTGTCAAGGCATGCCGAAATCGGATGTGCTAGGCCTACAAGGCGCATAACGGTGGCACAACGTAATCACGCTCCCGGCGGAAATCGCACGGATATCCGTGATGGTTACAATGGAGCGAACGAAAAACAAACAAACAATACATATATATATGCTTATCTTAGTGCAAATAAATAGTAATATATTTTTAATGTAGCATGACATTACATATTTTATAACATAATATATACAGTAAGTAATAAAACCACCCAGGATAGACGCACACACTCACTCATAAATCGACGTTTCGACCAAAAAAACATATACGAAGAAAACAGCATATGATTCTAAGAAAATAGATTATTAAATGTACCATGTTGCACACTTGAAAATAAGTCCTTTCAATACGTCGATCTGTATTTGTTTCCTATTATTAGCAAACTTTCACTGTCATACGTTTTAATGTCTGCATACAATATTAACGTTTCGCTGCAGTTTTACCATTTAATAATTAAGGAGAAAACCAACCTTCAGTGGAATAGTTATGCACAAACATCTCTCCAGTGTAATCATTGCTGTAA
This sequence comes from Meghimatium bilineatum, assembly GCA_034231615.1. Lineage (NCBI taxonomy): Eukaryota > Metazoa > Mollusca > Gastropoda > Stylommatophora > Philomycidae > Meghimatium > Meghimatium bilineatum. Next base: position 40,738,608 of record CM067322.1, read on the forward strand.
TATAAATGCTGACACGAGTGAAAGCAAACCTCACAGGTCCTGTTACGGTGTATATGACGTCCATAGGGTCGAAATTCAAATCAGAAGTAACTATTGTGGGTGTTATCAAAATGCATGTCGTCGTCGTTGTGATCAGACATCCAAGATCACTTAATGACAATCCTGAAAATATTAGCTGTAATCATTAGTCATGGATTTAAAATAAGAAAACAGTGAACTGTGATAATTAAACGTTGCTAAACTCACTAACTAACTAACTATTAAGGTCCGAATCTATCACGGATTACAAAGTGACACCTGATAGTCAATGTGCATGATTCTGCGACTACAGAGGGTTGTAAGTGACAGTATTTCATCATGAAATCACAAAATCCATAATGCAAATAGCGAGAGAAACATGAGGATACGTGAAACATGGACGTAGGAAAGGAAAAGTAACATTGTTGTGAAACGAGGAAATCAAAGATGCCATAAAAGATAAACAAAACTTCAGGAAATGGGTTTCAAGCAAAGTCAACGAAGGTTATATTGAGTACATGTAAGCTAAATCAATAACAGCAAAATATATTAAAGACGTCAAAACCAAAGTCTGGCAAGAATATAATGAATAATTAAATACATATTACAAACAAGTATCAAATAAATGTTACACGATTTTATGAAATACACTATTTTTTCATAGATGACCGACAAGTTAAACAGGGGAAAGTACATGAGAATTAAGGAAGATAAATACTATCCAACCGAAATAATGAATAATAAAAATGCAAAGACATCCAATGATCCGAAAACAATCATGGAAAGGTAACAAAAGCATTTTAAGATTTGCTAAATCTAAAAGACGAATGGGTTGAGAGCATAGTAAGCAGTATAAGGGACGAATTAGAAGAAACAATATTGCTGCAGAAATACAAAATATCATACAAGTAGGATTAATAAGATAACAGAAGAAGAGGGGATCACATTGTTACACTGGGCCGTTTAATATTAAATGGAATGCACATAAGAAACAATAGAAGACTGGGAAAACGCTGTAATAATACCTATATGGAAGAAAAAATGCAAACAAAGAGGTTCTAAACATTTAATATGAAGAAAGAATTACTGAGAGAAATAATGATCAGGCAAATAAAATAGTTTGGAAACATCAAAAGACATGGCACCTTACTGAAGACCTTACTTGATGATAGAATCAAAGGAAGGCAAACAAGAACTAGGCATAGATTCAAGTCGAAGAGTAACATTACAAGATTGGCAGATTCCAGCCTAGGAGAGTGCTGTACATATGCAATTTTTACAATTATACAACTGACAAATAAAGCAATTGAAAACAAGAAAGAAATGTATATCGTTTGTCAACCAAAAATAAAACCGTCGACAGAGTAGACAGACAATTTATCCATGTATGGCCTTTTACCTCTTGCAGGCGGTCATTTGGAAATAGGAAAAAGAAATCCGTTTAATATTTTCTCAGAAATGGTGACTTTTCAAGCGAACATATCACAGCAATGGAAGATGTTTGTTTGCGTCTTTCTCTTTTTTTTGTCCATATCTTTAAACATATTATTTCTTAACAATGGTGCTCCATTACGCAGGTTGTGCTCCATACATCCCGAGTTTCGGTCGTGTTTTCTCAGTTTTTGGTTTATATGTGGACGCCTTCCATTGAGGATTTCCAGATGTCTTCATACCTCAACATTGGTCTACTGGTGGTTCGATGGCCGTCAGCCAGTCCCCCCGAATAATACTTGTTTTAGGATGCGGCAGTTTGGCATTCTGCAGAGATGACCAACCAACGCAACCCATTTATATTAAGTGTTTCCATGGCAGATGGTAGCTGACTGAGACGCAACACTTCCATGTTGGTTATTCTGTATGGCCATTATTTAATCTTTAAGATTTTGCTGAGAAATCGTAGATGAAAGTCGTTAAGTCTCCTCTCATGTTTTGTGTAGGTAGTCCATGTTTCAAATCTATTTGTATAGTCTACTCTGCAGACATGCGTGGTATATATGTATGTTTGTGTTCAATTTTAGCTTATGATTTTTCCAATCTGTCTTTGGTAGCCCTTCATAACTGGTATCCGCTTTCCCTATACGTTATAGACAACCAGTGTGAACAAATACTATCAAAATATGGGGTTCCACAACACCTTATCAAGTTGAACAAGAGTAGCTACACAGGTAGTAAATGTACAGTTAAAACAATTGTAGGATTTTCGGATAACTGCGACCCTGGCTGAGACATGGCGTGTTCTATCCCCCTTGCTTTACATTCACATTACGATTGTGTATGTAAAATTGTCAACAACAACGAAGAAGAAAACATAAACTACTTCCTGAGAGAACTTACTTTTTGCAGACGATCACACAATGAAATAATACCAACGTCAGAAGAACAACTAAAATAACATATGCATAGACTTCACACAGTATGTATGAATTTTATCAGGAAAACAGACACAGCGCAATCAAAGTAATGTAATTCGCAAAAACAGAAAAGAAACTACTTTTGTCATGGATGACCAACAAGTTAAACAGGTGAATATATTCGCTTATCTTGGACATATCATATCATTAAATGGGAAAAATTCATATAAATCAAACATAGCTGCACCATACACATTGGTAGCATATCGCATTCAGGACGTAGTTACCAACCCTGCATTTTTTGGCGGTGGTGATTTTCTAGGCAATTTAAATACGTTCAGTAGCTTGCCATTGCTTTCTGAATGGTCCGGATGAACAATTGCCTGTGGTGGTGATCTAACTCGGTACCTTGGCCGTCACAGACGCGCTCTGTACCACTTCGCCACCTAGCCGCATACCATAGCAATCCCGATTCTCAGTGCAGATGTCTTCTATTTTCAAAGGCAAACATGTGAAAATGAACGCCAAAACAACAATATGCAATGCGATCAGCATACCATCATTATGCTACTAATATCAAACATGGACTCTAAAAATAAAAGCCAAAAGAAAACGTATCACAACAGAAATGATATGTCTATATAGAATTCACGTAGTGACAATAAGAGGCAGAATAAAAACATCAGAAGACTGACACATAATAAATGGATTTCTTCTCCTTCAGCGCTCATTCTCAAACTCCCGCTGGATATCCCTACCATGATCCAGCTAGATTTCCAGCAGGATGTAGTCCAGAGAATAGAAATGCGTTGTGTCACTGATTTATTAACATGTTTCACGTCTGCCATCAGATAGTCAACCTGTAGGTCGCGTGTCCTGTTTAACTGTTTAAAGGGGGTCGAACATTAGGAAGATGAATGCGAACCGTTGATGTATTGCCTATAAAAACAAAGTATTGCTGAACTAGGTGCGATGGATACAAAGCCAAGGGCGGACATGCAAGCGATGGGTTACATAAATAAAACAATCAAGTAAAACAAACATATATGAAGCAAACAAAAATGTCGACTCCAGAGAAATCTTGTATCCCTGACGCTGCAAGGCAAAAATGGCAATAAATGTCCAAAAGGAGTCCATCACCAATTATGCCATGACGAGAGACTCGTTTCAAACATATTATAAGCATTGAAAGCAAATCCAAACTGGCTTGTTGTACATATATTTCAGAGCAGTCAGTACACACACTCGACAGCAAACCATATGTTTTAGATGTTTGTATGCTTGAATATTTTGGTCTCTTAGGTGGTATTAGTTTAAGGTTTAACACATTTATATATGTCCTGCGTTTACGCTGTTTTGTTTCTTAATCTCACCCCTGAAGACCATGCATAGGAATGTGAAACGTGTTTAGGATAGATTACACTATTTTCTAGTAAAGATCACAATTTCTGTTAATTTAGAACTATGGGTTATCACAATCTCGTGCAACTCCTAGACAATATTGATGGAGGCTGCATGTATTACAATGTTGCTTAACCCTAAATTACACTGTGTAGATTTAGTTACATCAATTTAATTCGACACAAATATTTTCGACACTTTTGTGTTGTCACAAATTTAACAGTTGTTTTGATTTAAGATATATCATGGATTTTTGAAACTTTCAGGATGATACATGATTTTTATGTTATTTGTAAAATATCTCGCATATTTTATCGTAATCGCTGTATCACGTACAGGAAGCAGCAGTAAAAGTGAACGGAACAATATCAGAATGGTCTGATATACAGAAATGTGTTAGGCAAGGATTCACAATATCACAATTCGTGTTCAATATTTACACTGAAAACATACTGCGAAACGTAAACGGTGACATGACATATGCTGACTTCAAACATCTTACCATTGGCGGTAAGCACATTCCAGAAATTAGATATGCTGAAGACACATTTCACTTAACAAAAAACGGAGATGGTGTAAAGCAAATGTTACTATCAACAACAAAAGAACACAGTGAAACCCAAAACCTGTACTTAAATGTGAAGAAAAAATTATGACAACGGGTAAAATGAAAGTTAAACTACAGATAATAATGGGCAATTTCGAACTAGAGGACAGAACAAATCTCCGGTATTTTACTCCAATAATAGTACAAGTGTAAGATGGTAACGTCATGCATTCCTTGTTCTACAAGTTATTTCTTCCAGACTGAATGGAAAAGATATGTGATTTTCAATACCAATACTATTTACCTTGCTCGGTAAGATTATGTCATAACTGGGAATGTTTTCTTGCGAATTATCGCAATTGTAAACATTAACACAGAATTTCATTTACCTGAAGTACAATTCATAAAATACTACTAAGGGGTTGTCCATAAATTATGTCGGCAATTGTTAGCTGGTTGCTGATCAATGATCTCATGGACTCAGCCCTTTGACCCATGTATTGCTGGGAAGTATGTGGATTTTAGACCCACTTGAAAGAGTGGTGCCAGAAAATAACTATAACACCACAAGGAAGATAGGTTTCTATCTATGCACTGCTACGAGCCACTGCAGCCAAGATAACGAAATGTTCAAGGGAAAAGGCTTGTAATTGTGCCTTTATGATTGTCCTCGGCCATTGGAAAATCAGTGTAGTTTTCTGTTCTACTATGCTGCCTACTACGTCACTTGATCCCTCCAAACCACAGAGCGTACATGCATATGCACCACTAACTGCATATTTAAAAAAAAACAAGACATGAAACAACTCATGAACAGCATAATTGTAAGGGTGATACGTGCTACAAAGCGCCCATAAGAGAGCTTCAATATAACGGAATGTCATCCACTAAGGTTTTCGGTTGCATGGATGGTTTGTCTATTGGACCAGTGGTTGGAACCCACAGACGCAACAGCATGCGTGTCAGCACTTGTATGGGGGAGGGTTTCAAGATGTTTGACATACATTGATTAGGGTAGTGTAGTTTTACACACTTTTACATGAACAATACGGTTTTATACACCTATCAAGTTGTTTAAATTTGAAATTTTATTACTAAACATATGAAATAAAACATGTTTTCTGTTTACGCTAAACAATTTTTAGGCTGAGGTGTACATTTTATGAGACAGTTTAGTGGAAGGGAGGAGAGTGGAGAGGAGGGAAAGGTTCAGGAATGATTGGGGGACTTTGCTGTTACTACGAGTATCATGAGCATGGAGATTATGGCGGTGACCAGGGCATATGAGTGGTTTGGCAAAGAGAAGGTAACGATGGTCAGCATCGTGAGTGACTCTATGAGTATGATTATGAAGATACAAGTTGGTCTCGTTCGTGAACAGTGGATTGAGTCATTGAGAAAGGCGAGGCTGAAAGTGATTATATTTTTTTTCGTGCCAGTGCATGTGGGTGTTCGAGACAATGAAAGTGCAGATTAACTGGCGTCATGCGCGATAATAGGTCACTGCCATGGGGCAATGGATTGAGCAGACGTTTTAAACTCCTTAAGAGATAAAGCACGCGAGAGTCAGACTAGTGTGGATGATGATTCCTTTTCAATGGTGAGGATTAAAGATCAAGTGTTGAAATGTAGTGTTGCTAGAATTGAACATTTTGGAGGGTGCAAAAGAATGATGGCCAATGAGCATAGGGCCGGTACTATCAGCAGAAGTGTAATGCCGGATACACTAGGGAAGAATACGGAGCAAATATGGATGTGCCCAGTGTGCAGTGATGATGATCCGACGACTAACTAACTTAGTGGAAGGGCTCTGAATTCCTGATAGACCCTGATAAACGAGTATTGTATTGTATTTAATATGAGATGTACATCAGATATGTTGTATTAACGCTGTTGAAGTGCAAGTACAATCACATAGAACATGTTCGTTAAACATTATATATGTTAGTGAAGACACATCCATATAACCACATCAGAAGGACAGCTGGAGAGTAGATGGGCACCACTAGCTAAACCTTTTGCCCACTGAAATACACCTCGGATCCAGTATATGCAGCGATGGTAAATGCAAAGCAGAACTAAAAATAAGGCTGGAGATGCGTTAGCGTCCTTGTCAAGGCTAACTGTGATTTGGAAAAGCAACATCAGTGTTAGAGTGAAAATCAAACTGTATAGGTCGCTGGTGCTTTCTGTTGTGTTGTGTGGTTGTGAGAGTTGGACACTCACTGCGGACATGGAGAGAAGATTACAGGCTTTCGAGTATAAATGCTACAGAAGAATTCTACGAATTTCCTATAGGGAACATAAGACCAATGTGTACGTAAGTTGAAAACATGCATGGTTCGGACATGTATGCAGGCACTATTCCTTGTCAAAAACAATACTGCAGGGAACTGTCGAGGGTGGAAGAAGCAGAGGACGACAAATAAAGACATGGACAGACACCATCAAGGAATGGACAGGGCTAGATATTTCCACACTCATCCGCATCGCTGAGGATAGAATTCGCTGGAGGACTCTGTGTACTGAAGCATCCAATGTGGTACCCATACGACGCTGAAGGGTTATGGGTTTATTGAATATTGAAATTGAATATATGTTAACTTTCATTAAAATGTCACCAACATACCAATTTTCAAACATTGGCAAATCATACATGATAGTAACACACTGTAATAAATGAAGTTCGCATGCGTATCGTAATTATGAAAACAATGTTTATGACTTTATGTGCTATATGTTTAAGGAGTGAAAAGTGGGCGCTGGAAGGGTGGGGGTTATTTTATGGGTAGTAGTAATACAAGTGATTTGTCCATAGTATTCGCAGCCGTGACGTCTAAAGGATGAATTTATATTTTATTTGTCATAGATAAAACACTGTCCCATTCTGGTACCCAGACTGGAGTTATAGCCTTTCGACCACACGTTCCACACATGTTTTTTTATATGCGTATATATTTTAAAATTAACTAGGTAAATATTTGTCAATCTTTTAAAAAATAGAACTGTTCGTCCTCTAGTTAGACCATACATTTAAAGTGAAAACGTATACCAATAATTGTTAATGTCTCCAACATACCTAACAAACTGATGTTAACTGAATCTTTGAAACCTTGTCTAACAAAACAGTTGATGTTGATAATGTTTGTGAAGATACCGAAGATATTGAACATCTGACACACGACACAATAGACTATCCACACAAAAATCACCATTGCTTCGTTACTGATAATAAAAGGGTCATCATAGAATGTGGTGTTATACAACATGTTACAATGTGCATATAAATTGTCGTTTGCTACTTAGCGCTGATATTGATAATCAACGTATTAGAACGATATTATTGTCAGTGTCTACTATGTCGCACATATATGAACAGGTGTGCACATATAAATGACATTTATTTGTATATAATGCATGTTTTTTTAACCATGCATATGATATCTATATATTATAGTTTATTTATATGGATTTCGCTCATTTTTAACATTTAAAATAAACGTTTTAAATTGTGAATATATTTATGTTTTCAGTTATAGATTTGTATAAAATGCTGCCAAATACAGAAATACAATTTATTAAACGATTTAGCTAATACACATGAATAGCTGTTTACCATCCTGTTTTTTTTTTTTTTTTATAAATTAATAATTTTCTGTCCATTGATCGGTTGTAATAATTACACAATGAACAATTTCTATCACCGTTTTTCTTTCAGGTACTATGTTTGAAATTTGATATTTTTAATGATTTCCTGTTAAACAATACCACAGAACATGACCATATTAAGAAGAACACAATTATGCGTTTCAGTTGTTAATTATTAGGAAAGACATAGCATAATACTCAAATAATACGACATAAATACGTAAACTGAGTCGAACGTTAAAAATATGTCATATTACTTTTATATTTTGCCTTATTTTATTCTCATAACTTAATTATAATACAACATATCTTTTATTTTTTGGCAAGCACTATTTAGTGTAAGTCGTGTGCATCTTAGACTACTTTATAATTATCACGTTCTTCCGGAATAATATACAATGTCACCGTGAATACTTGATCTGAAATTAGCGTGTGTGTATTAAGTTCTACACTACATTTATATTTTAGTCACCCATATACAGTGCTAGATTATGATGAATTATTTTAACCAGGGTCATAGTTCACTTTGTTTCCATACAATGAAATGACAAGCTACGTGTGTTGAAAGTAATTATTTTTTTTTAATTCAATAATTATAGCAATTAAAATGTATATGTATGCCAATAGCCATTTACAAGGAGATATTCTAATACAGATATACTGTGGGTATTCTTGATAACAAGAATATCTGAAACAACTAACATTCTATTTCGTTGGGAACCGAGGTTGTGCCATATTAAATTCAATGGCCCTCCGAAAATCAGACCTGGTTTTTGAATACACTTTATATTCATGGTGTGAAATAAAAATTAACCTGTGGTTCAGCCATCCACGAGGAAGTAGGGTACACTTGTTCATGCTCTGGCTAGAAAGGTCGAGAAATAATGCAATCGTCTCTGAGCACGTGAAATATGCGATGTTGGTCAGACAGTTTCTGATCAATCCTTGACTAGGAAGTTGAGCACTAATGTGAAACTGCGTGCTATGATATTAGTGCAAAATTATAGTTACTTTTACATTTACATATTAGGACTACTATTCTATTCAGCATTAAGCATGCACACGTAACTGTAATTACTTTACAATTGCATATTACAATTGGTGTGCTAACTATGTGTGTACAATTATAATGTAACACCGCAACTATCCAGCAAACCGGAAATGTGTAAGTGAGCTAACAATAGAAACATAAATGGAATCCAGACTCATCCAGCCATTTTTGCGTAGAACAGGTACATCAGAAAAAGAGAGTTACACGGCACGAGTTATAAATACCAAATAAATAACACCACACCAAACACGACAATCTTGACCACAGCAATAATCGCCATATTATACACATACCCACAGTAATACAGATGACAGACACACTCAACCATATATCACACTACGAAAGAATTATGTAAAACATTAACTAACAATGTTAGCACCACAAATCAATAATTCTCCCCAAAAAAAAATCTCGTCAAGATATTAAACCTCTGTACTCAAGTCACTGAGTATGGACCAATCGAAACAAGAACTATTACAACAACAACTAACATCCCGTACAAGTATTGAAGTATCCTCAGAAACGCAAACATAGAACAGCTATATACACGGGCCAATATGTCTTCATGTAAACATAAATAAGTAGGAAGCATGAGGTTAAATGAAAGTAATTCTTAAAGATGACGGAAACTGAACCTGGTCCGTTCTAGCAGCGCCTGGTAAGATCACAAGAATTGAAAACGACGGGTGAATGAACAAACAGTACTAATACATCGGAGCCGCGTTAGCGCAGTGGTTAGCGCACTGGCTTCGCATATGAGTGGTCCTGGGTTCATTCCCCAGTGGAAGCGGACATGTTTTTCCCGGGACGACCCAGCCTTGGTACCGGATTAATCCAGGAAATAAAGACTGCGAGGGAGAAGAGCTGGCGACCGCCCTCATTTGCAGAGCCTCTGAAATGTGAGATCGCAAACATCTCACACCCCTACGGCATAACTAAATGCTATGGTTTACTTTACTTTTTTTACTAGTACATATACATATATGTAGAATTGGTATTTATATGTAGGTGAATAGATAGACATGAATGTGTAGGTATACAGGAGTGTGTAGGTATACATGAATGTGTAGGTATACGGGAGTGTGTAGGTATACATGAATGTGCGATATATTTGGTGTATATGTATGAGTAGGTGCTTAAATGATGTATACTTATCTAGACAAATACAAGATTAGAAGTAATATATGATAGAAATTAGACATTTGCCAATGTGAATTTATAAGTATAAGATATCTTTATAATATATCTTCATTAAGGATATTCAAAAGATATAAAGTTTTTAGCTACAAGCATGTGTCATTGATTTTAGTAAATACAAATATGATAAGATACATTAATAATAACAGCAATATATAATTTATTATAAACATGAGTGCATATGGATGGAGATATATGTACTCATGTAAGGAAATATATGTCGGTGTACATGTGGTCAGACGGGATTTCGTGAGTATGTAAGTGTGTATACATATGCATTCATATATATGTATATATATATATATATATATATATATATATATATATATATATATATATATATATATATATATATATATAGGTAAATACTAAATTAAGTATACATGTTACCGTAAATAATTAGCTAGCAATATAAAGTATCAAGAAATAACATTAAAACTAAATACAACGATAACTATCGACGTGTCGGTCCTATTTTGGTTCCTATTAGGACCTTTATCAAGAAACAAAGACCAATTAAGACGACACAATTATATAAAACAGCCAAGAAGACTGGTGCAATGGTTTCCTTACAAATAAACATTGTCCAAGTTTCGGTTCTAGCGTGTCTTTTAAAGGACATGCAAAATGATAATTTCAATAAAAAATATGTAACATATAAATATATATATAAAGAGTGAGAAAGAAAGAGATTAAACCCAACTACCATGATAATGTACAACTCGGCAGTAGTTATGACACTGAGTCTTCCACTGCGTGGCAACAACTTATGGTTGTCCAATCTGTAAGCCTCCAATGACGATGTATCTTTGATCTATAGTGCGATGAATACTATTTGCGCATTGCATTTGCAACTGAATCTTCTTCTTCTTCTGCGTTCGTTCTCAAACTCCTGCATATTAGCACGATGTAGTCAACTGGATGAATTAGAAGACCCTGAAACTTGCAAATGCATTCAAAAGATTGTCAGAGAATTATGTGTTTATTAAATGTCACCAGATTCTGATGTCAAGAGTTATTGCCAAAAATGTTGTTTTGACCGTGAGCAATTTCATGACCTTACGAGTCTTGCCGTGAGTACAATAGAGGTAACCTCGAGACGCTCATGACCAGATTGGTTGAATGATGCCAAATCAGCGAATATTTATTATAAAAGTAATTCCAAAAAGTTATGTTTCATTTATGAAACAGTATGTATGTTGTGCACGAAAGCAGCTTCATGTATAGGCATATGGTCTATATCATAACTGGTCTTTCTTATTGAGAGCGTGTGGGATATATCTAACATGTGAGACCCGTTCTTCGTGTGATATACGCTACATAGCGGAGTGTCAGAATACTTGCAGTCACAAACTTATTAACATATGTCTTGTCAATTCGCTCAGATGTGCCGATATAGTAAATAGTTTTCATTGTGAGCGCATTATGACTTTATTGAAAACAATATTCCGTCTCCCTATGAGTGTGACATACACATCGGTGTTTATTGGATGATACACTAGATGCTGCAGTTCAAGAACATGGGAATGTCAATGTCGACATATGTGCCCGTTGAAATTTCTCATTGCCTTAGTATAAAGTACCGCCTCTTGGTCCCGGCACGTACATTACTTTAAGTGCCTACTACGGTTACTACTTGACAACTGTCAACAACTTTCAATATTCAAGGAACCCCGTGCTTAATTTCGCTAAACAAAATACCCTTCTTTCATAAAATAGGTGATCAGAAAAATATTAAAGAAATTTAGTTATATATTAAAACTATAGCATAACATAGCGGGGTAAATGTGCAATGTCCTACGACTACATTTCAAGTTCACTCGTGACAATCATCCTTTTCCACACGTAAAATGGGTTGGTGATTTACATCATTGTGATCTGGTTTTTCCAGAAACTGGCTTCACGCCGCCTCCCGACAGCGTCACGCACAACAGGAACTCCATCATTTAAAGCGATAATCTCCATGAATTTGCAATAACAATAAATATATACAAAAAGACATATCTTTTTGGATTCGAACGCGCGACCTTTTGAGAACTCGGCAAACAGCTTAATCATTGTGTTATGAAAGACCTTCTTGATTCTTGACTCTTAATTGGAAACTGGCTGCACAGCACGTGGGACATTCTCATAAGTGTTCCACCCTACGTTGCAACAACCATCCCAGTGTATGTGCACTCCCAGACAGGTGTTAATCATCGATACTTTCCAAATTGATACTTTTCCTCCCCTCACCTCTAGATACTCACATTTCTAACATACTCTGTATGTGTACGTTCTCAGCCTCATTGACAGAATCTTCATCTTGAAACGAATGTATGACTGCCCTCATTAAGTCAGCTTTATCTCTTCTCAGTAATGTTGTCGTCCATCGACGCATTGCCTGTCAATATGCAGCTCTCTTGCTTCATCTGACCCCAGCATGACCAGGGCAGCATATCCATGTATTGCTCTGGCAATTGAGTTGTTCAATAAGTAATATCCTCCTCTATCTCCATAATCCCACCATTCTTTTCTCTGCAAGCATTTTTCTATATTAGCAAGTATAATTCCTCGTGGAAACAATGACTACTTCTGGTTTACATAACAGCAACAAGTAAAAATGTAGTCGTTATAATGCTGGTCACGTAGATAATAGCGTCTGACCTCTCTGGTCTACGAACCAATCGCTGACAATAAATATGATAAGTCGTAGTATTTGTCACACAAACACATCAGATACGATCAATATGATAACTGTTGACAAATAGGTATCAGCTCGTAGTATGTGTCGCACAGACACAGCATCTAGGATTTCTGTTATAAGAAAAGATCGTTGACAATAAATATGGAATCGTGTTGATTGACACACAAACACAGCATTTAAGATCCAACAGATAACTGTTGACAAATAAGTATCACCTCGTAGTATTTGTCACACAGACACATCATCCAAGAAGTAATCTTGAAATCCCTTTCTTCGACATAAAGCCTATAAAACGCATGTCTCAAGCACATCACTTCATTCTTCCAACTCACTGGTCACTAACTCACTATATCTGACTTATTTCTGAACTCCACTCTCCGAAAACAAACAAACTTTCGCTCAATGAATCGCGTACAACAAATCACGGTATCAAGAATAACACACTCTACTGCTTAACTAGTAATCGAACTAAGGTAAGGGGTATGTAGGGGTGAAACCAGGGAGTCCAGATGTAATTATTGCAGATCAGACCACAGGAGAATAACGAACAGTAGCCTGGAGTCTGATACTGTCACACTATCCACTCTACTTTTTTAACATATATGGACCACATCTGTAAACTAACAAGTACCAACGAAGAAGATAACATAAAAGACAAATTGAACGAACTACTATTTGCAGTCGACCAAGTACTAATAGCGACATCAGAATAACAATTGTAGGAACATATGAACAGACATCACATAATATGTCAAAAATTCAACATGAAGATCAATATTGAAAAGACCGAAATAATGGTAATAGCAAAGTAAGAAAGAAATATCACAATCTCCATCGTTGATAAACACCTTACACATGTAAATGAGTTCACTTACTTAGGAAGAATCAAAATTATCAAGTGAAGGGACAACCTGTTAAGAGATACAAAATAGATGCAACAAAACATACCAGATCCTATGGCAGATGACACGTATTTTCAAGAACAAAAATGTAAACATAGACACTAAAATTGCATTATACAAGACTATTATTATCCCATTACTATGCTACCAGTATCACATCTGGACAATGACCGCACAAGAGAAAAATAGTGGCAACAGAAATGACATTTCTACGCAGAATGCTCGGAGTTTCATTAATAGATAGAATTAGAAACATTAACATCAGACAGATAACCAAATCGAGAGCAGTATTGGAACACATCAAAAGACAACAGTTCAAGTGGTTTTCACACGCTTCCAGACTACCGACAACAGCATGCCACATATGGCCATGACACATATACAGAATGGTTATAAAGCGAGAGGCAGATCATGTAAAAGATGGAACCATAAATCAAAGAAGCTACAGAAACAAGCTTACAAATAGCACACAAGAAGGTCATCTCCAGAGAACTCTTCCACCCCTGACGCCGCAAGGCAAACAAGGGACATAGCGTATAGATAGATAGTCATCATTTCAGATGGTCTCTTGGCAGTCGCTTTCTGTCATTGTAAGGATACGGTGTAACAATGTGACTGCGCTGGACGCTCTAGCGTAATTATCAGGATAAACCGTAACGATAAACCGTACTTTCTTCCAATCCCAAACTTATTCACAGGAATAATTCCTTAAAAAAACCAATATTTTATTTTGAATAGCGGTGACGAGAGGCACAGTCTATAGTGGTGGACGTACCGGCGACTGACTATGGTCTGAGGGAGGTTATATATATGTTACTCGTTTCACTGGGAGGGGGTGGCGTTCAGGCTATATTGGGGGTGGCCTTTGGTAAAAATATGTTCCCATACAGATGTATCACTTCCACAGTTTTGAAAAGAAATGGATATCTGAATTAGTTATGTCATCACTGTTTTTTGGTATTTCAGAGGTGTTAACAACTCTCGTATAAGCGAAAAGCAACGAAAGTATCTAAGACTAATCCAAGCCTTCGATTTTATGTGTGTAATTACGCTGAATACAACGATAAGTATAAGTGATGTATTGTGTCTATGAAAGAGATACAGTAGAATGTCATTACAACAACATGGCCCGAACCCACAAAATATGTATATAATATCAGAAATTCGCTGTTTACAGTATAAACAATAAAGAATAAACATGATTAGGGGTTTAGAAAAGTGTTTTCGTATCGGCAAATTTGTTATAAAGGGATGCAGTTTAGTGGGATTGCACTGCATAAATAAGAACATCAGATTATTTTACGCTTCCAGAACCAGTTGAACTTGCCATTATTTCTCAGAAATAAACAACACATGTCAGTAAGAACAATCAAATTTTAAAGACTGTTTGTTTTTGTGACAATAGAGGTGAAAGCGATTTCACGTGCAGCAGTAAACTTAAAGTATTTAGTTAACACAAACATATCTATTAGCGACGTGTAAACAATCTTTAAATAGCCGATATATCGGCGTTTGGTCGAAAAGAGTTCATTCAAACTCTGTATATACTAAAAAAAAATATTGCAAATAGTATCGCTTACAAGAGAATGCGCGCTCGACGATTCGTGCTAGATTTTAAATCTCTAAAATCCAGTTGCTTAGGAAAAATTCTCATTTTGTGTGTGCGTGTGTGTTTGTTTGTGTGTGTGTCTGTGTGTGCGTGTATATGTGTATGTGTGTTATTCCAACAATCATCAGTCGAAATTGTAATGCATCAGTTGAGTCATACAAAGTGTGCATTAATTTTTTATTTATTTAAATTATATTTCTGAATCTAAGACGACATTTCGACAGTACAGTACTGATTATTTGAAATATGGATTTATTCAATCTCCTACGAACCAAGTATTACCTATGAGCTTGATTTGTCAAAAATACATTTTCAAATAAAGCAATGAAGCTTTCTAGGAGACAACTTTATTTGACTAAAATACATTCTGACAAAGATAATGAATAGCTGTTATGTTTTCAAGTACTAGAAAAAAACACAATGTAAGCGTCCAACTATATCAGAACGTTTTGTGTACTCCACTAAACAATATACTGACAGATTACACGCTTCTTATATTTCATTATTGAACACAATGCCTGGAAAACTACACACTTTTGGCGAGGAACTATTCTTGTTAGTAATAATAGAAGGCATAAACAATGCACTTCATAAGCCGGCGTTAAGATATTTCAAAATTTCGTTGAACAATAATTCATTGCTAAGAGATGGGAAAGGGTGAAGAAGTTGCAAAATTACTGTGTGATTATTTGCAAACATGATCATCTCGATGAACTCTCCAAAATAATGAAACATTACTCTTATCATACGTACGATTTATAAAGGATTATAACAGATTTTATCTATTCTATATTAATGTATGGCTCAGAAATATGGACACTAAATAAACAATTAGAAGACAAAATTAATGCATTTGAGATATGGGTATATAGAAGAATAAGGAGAACATCATGGAAAGAGAAGAAAACAAACAAAGAAGTGCTAAAACACTTAACATGAAGAAAGGACTACTAAGAGAAATAAATATCAAGCACACAAAATATTTTGGATACATTAAAAGACATGATACCTTATTGAAGACCGTATTTGAAGGTCTTTACCCTTCTCAAAGATAAGCCATCAAGAGGTAGACAGAGATACAAGTGAGACACATCACACGATGCACAGGTTACAGTTTAGCAGAGTGCACCACCAAGACAAGAGACATGGGATGTTGGAGATTCGTTGCAGCCAACATTCGTTGCGGAGACGACACTTGATCATGATAATGAAACATGAAAATGTTTATTAAGAATTATTATTTGCTAAAACTTTGGACGTAGACACAAAGGTAGAATTTATTTTTAATACCATCAAAATGTTTTTTTGAAAGGGAAAGACATTCCTATGTGTAATATTTTGTCTGCTGCTACTGATGGTGCTTCAGCTATGTCAGGACTCCATCATTGTGTACTTAATCGTCAACATGTAGTTGCGAAGAATTTAAGTAAACGACTGCATGCCTCGCCTCATTACGGTATTACTGTAATAAACAATATTGGAATCAATGCGTTGAGTGACAGATAGCATAGTCAACTCTGTAGTGAAAACGATGATTTCAATCGTTTGATGCTTCACACAGAAGATCGTTGGCACAAAATGTATTTATCTGAAACAATTTTAATGTGTTTCTAATCGGTACTACAATTCCTATAAAACAGAGACAACAGATTAATACCAACCTGATTACATCATCTTTCTTCTTCGTCAGCGCTCATTCTCAAACTCCCGCTGGATCTCTCTTTTAGCAGGACCATGGTCCTCCTAGATTTCATGTAGGGTGTAGTCCAGAGAATGAAATGCGTCGTGTCGCCGTTTAATTTGTGCCAATGGCCCGACACATACGTCTTTGGTGCCGAGTACATCCAAAAATAGCCTCATTTTTTTAATGACATAAAAAAATTTCACGAAGTCCATCTATAATTACAAGATGATAAATTTTATTCAATTTACACATAAAACGTTATTTTCGATTTTGTGGGGAAACGTCTTCTGTTGAATATATACACCTATCTAGGCGGAGGTGAATATAATCACTTTTCAGCAGAACTGTCTCTCAAACAGTAACAACGTCTTACAAATTTCCAGCACTTGGAAGTTCTCTATGCTGATTGAAGTTAAACCATTCAAGGATATTATATATATATATATATATATTATATATATATATATATATATATATATATAATATATATATATATATATATATATAATATATATATATTTATGATCAAATCGAGTTCTAGATTCTTTCCTACACACAGCAAGATCATCAAATTTAGAACTTTAGAAACTCACAACAAATGTAGAAATACAATTAAAATGATATAATGGATTTCTGATGCTCTGACTTTTTAAATTAATACCGACACTCTACTCCGGATTATGGGTATAGTGTTGCAACAATAATTCAAGTCATACGTTATAAGGACTTACTAATATATAACTACCAGAGCGTGGTCATTTTGAAGAATGGACTCTGTAAGTAATGTTGTTAATAGCGTGATTTTTTCTTTTGTACATGCATGTATTAACGGGCGCATTCTTTACCTCTTTACTGTGGTATTATACACAGATCTATAATACGCTTCACTCTTATAGGCGTTAAAATTACCCGTGGACAGCTGGTAGGTGTAACTTCTCTATCATTAGTCTCTTTTAAAACCGCAACAACAAATTCCACACGAACACCATCTTCAGTGAAAATGTAGATCAATAGATGTCAACGTGGGGAGAATTTTTTTTTGGGTGTTCAGCTTCTGATGAAACTGGGGCTGTTGTCAGTAATGAAGACAGTGAAGAGTGGTCAGACTATGGATATGCCAAAATGTCAATAAGCTGCTCTGTTTTTAATTCTGCTTTAACTCAGGACACCCTCTTAGAAAAAACACTCCTACTCTTAAGAGTATTTTTAGTGTTGGTGTTAGTGAAAAGTGCTAAGACCCATTATCATCATCAGAGACAAAAACCATTCAGATAACCGGCGAGTCCATTGACCAATGGTCTAGAATCATGTTTACCATCATTTAGTGAGATCAATGCTAAATGGGAGCAAGATTATCCTACCGTAGCCATTACGAGCTGTCACGCTGCCCTCAGGTAGTGAAAGCAAACAGGCTCTTAAACAGGTATTATTTTATTTTAGTCTTATATATTGGTGGTTCCTGTAAGGTGGCAATCGAGAGTTTAGCGGATGTGTCTAGGCTAAACTTTGTAATACAATAATGCCATTGAGTGGTGCAGTGACACTAAGTATGATGGACATATCATAGTGCCTCTTTATACAGCTAATGGGAACTTTTTTCTTAAGTGTGATAAACCTACAATTAACTGTAACGATTCACACTAATGGATATACTATTTTTTCTTTACAGGGGATAAATTAGTAACTATCTATATTGTTGGAGCTGAAGATCGCCATGGTACATTGTTACTTTGCGTTAGACAGAGAACATTTTTAAAGGCGTTTCCGGGCGCTTGAGCAAGTCAGTTCACCCGTACTTGATAGCAGACATATGCGTAAGATCACTACGAACAGGGAAGACATAATAAACATGGTTACACTTTAGACAGCACCCAGGATTGTAGAAAAACTTTGAGTCAGCCCGATGACTAAGTTGAATACTTGGCCATTTTTCTTTGATTTATTTATTAATGTAAAAGTGCTTAGTGCGTCGATGCGGTTTGTGTTGAGCTGTTTCAGAGTCAAACACTGGAAAAATAAAGAAATAAATGCTAAAATGTTTATCTTTGTATATACAATCGTCTGGACCACGACAACCACAGATCACGAGTACACCGTCGGTGATCTAGATGCCAAACATAGTGTGCAGGGGCCAGCGTACCGGACGCGATGTATCATCATAAATCAAGAATGTCAGCACCAGTGACATATGTGAAAAGTTCATAATGGCATGGTGTCAACCATGAATCAAGTACCAGATGTGGTCATTCGTATCACCAACCAAACACCGTGCACGTTGTGAGACCACGCGCGCCACCCCATCACCAACGCTCCGTGTTGTGTGTGTTCCTGTCTATAAATAAGACTTCCACTATGTAAAACTTCACATAATATAAATGATAGAACAATAAATAGTCTAAAAGTATTCACAGATGGGTCCAAAGGAGAGGAAGGCCCTACTGGTGCAGGAATAGTAATACCTGACAGGAACATCAATAAGAGCTTTAAATTATCAGAACATACGTCAATATTCACGGCTGAACTAGTTACAATTCTAAAAGCTCTAGAAATAATAAATGATAACCCACCTAAAAATGTAACAATCCTGACTGACTCATTATCATCAGTCCAGGCTATACAAAATAAACATGACAACCAAAGGCCAGATATAGTAGAAGATATACTACGCATAACAACAAACCTAGTTCACGTTGGTACGAGGGTTAATGTAATGTGGATCCAGCCCATATCGGAATACCAGGAAATGAAGCAGCGGACAATGTAGCCAAGAAAGGACGATCGGAAACCAGAAGCATAATAAAGGACACAATACTAAAGGAATGGGCAGAAGCATCTTGGCCACAAATAAACATCAACTCCACCTATCAATATAGATAATTTATAGCAAGAGCACGCACGGCTTTCCAAACACCTCAGACCATTAGGGTCACATTTAGATAAAAGCTAATACGGCCTGATATAACCAAAATAGACTTCTGTTTTAGGTTGAAAGAGTCGTGCCTCAGCTAAGAGACTTTAAACCCCCCATTTAACAAACAACAGGCAAAACTTCACATCCCGCTACCTGTCTAGTACAAGTACTATTATTTTTTAGAATCAAGAAGATGGATTTCGCATTTACCTATTTTCCAGAACCAACGATATTATAAAACCATCATTCGATGGTGTTAATGCTGTAGCCGTATCATTATTCAATAAACCGCATATCTAGGTTAGTCGATATTATGGTGATACAAACATAAAGTATCCAACTATAAACAGTTATCATAATGAGTCAAGAGATTATAGACCTCGCAATCCTATGAAAACTCATTCTGAAAGACTTTGATGGAGTTTGTGGTGTATTTGCCACATAACCCGATTCAAACTACTCCAATTTCTAACGCATATGACGCTTCAAGCACAGTTGATAATACAACCAACAACATGTATATAACCAATGAACCGTATTTTGGAAAACTAGCGATGTATCTCACAGCCGACTACGAACCTGGTTATGTACCTGAGCCGCCAGTATCAACGCCAATCTACAAACAGCCAGAATAGAAAAAGACCAAACCCAAACCCACCAAGAGACAAAGAACACAATCAGCTATTGCGCCTTTTTATCAATGGACAATTACACCATGAAACTTATTTTCTTTTTAATTTGGAAAATGTACGCGATCGATAAATAAAGTGGGATTTATATCTCTGAAAAAAATATGTCTGTCAAGTATTTTTTGGTTCTATCTTAAGTGTTGTATATGTGTAGTGTCTGTTTTTGTCTTGCTGTTTTATATAACGTTCTGTAACACCCAGAGGTCCAAGGTTTTTGATCGGGGCCAGAACGCAGATTTTATCCACAGTACAAGAATAAGAGATCTATGTTGAGACCAGATCCAGTTTATACAAGGATTATAAAAAGTCCAAGATAAAACTAGAGACCCATCATGGTTGGGATTATAAGCTTCTATTCAAGTTAATTCAAGCGCCTAAACCAGCCTAAAGGGTTGTTAGAATATACGCATCTTGATAGTGTTTAGGAGGGTTTCGAATAACCACAGGAAACAAAATTGTCATTATGCGTACCATTTCTTTGTGTCTGTTAAACACTAGCTAACAATAATAGCTATGGTGAGAAGCCTCGGACATAAGCGCATAAGTAGTATGTTTGAAGAATATTAGTATTTATGGTGCCTAGATGTCACTGGTTTTGCAATATGCGAATCCTTGTTTGCGCATGTTTCCCAACAGTGAAGATTAACTATATACCACGGGCTTTACAATGCAAGAAAATCTGGATTCAAGGTGAGACGCATTTACAACGATCTAATACAACATATTAATTCTGGAGACCTATTAGCAGATCCCTTGTTTGTGTATGTCAGCTAATAACAAGCATTAAGAACCAGGTATCTACTTTTTACTTTAGAACCTTTGGTTATTATACCAGCAGACGAAGAATATATCTTTCCTAAGCGTCAGACCATTCTACTTGCTCGTGAGATACACCTAATTTTTTGTATATATCTATGTATAATAATAACAATATTGATAATTCATAATAATACTAATAATAATATTCTTTTTAAACTATAATTCTGAGTCTAAATACAAACTACAGTTCCATTTGTTAGCACACGAAAGGTTTCTCTGCGTGTAAAGTTCCAAATACGTATGTAATCACCACCCTTCGTGGATAATTCCTATTATATCACTTTGCCCCGTGTCTAATGCTCAAACAGGTACAGTTTCCTCTTTGGTGAAAAATTCACGTTTTTAGATTAAATTCCATTTTGCACTGTGTACAGGCCGTAACTGCTAGATTGATAATTAGCATTTGATGTGGATTCGGGACTCATCTAGCAATTAGCTCCGACTGATTTACTGACGGGTTTATTGATCCAACTTTATCTTTGTTTACAGTGTGGTCCGTTGTCTTGGTGGAACTATTCTAGTTTTTTTAAATGAAACCTACAAATAAAATATTGAAATAAGTCATATTAAATATTTGTATTGGATCAATATATGCCGTGTATATTACTATATTTCGACAACATTTGTGGATGTATATAGTATAATATAAATAATTTATTACACCTAATATAGCATTTCACCTTATTCTGGACAAAAACCCACATCAGCCCTTGCTCAAAGATTTCTCAACAACGACCGCATATAGTGAAGAGACACGATGTTAATTAGTTGTAAATGAGCACACTGGAGAGCTTCGTTGAAACAGCGAGGTGGCTACTTATACAACCGAGTTACTTGCACGTGATAAGATCTGAATTACCTTCCCGTGATCACCACTTAACATTGTCTGGTCATTTTATTTTCACGGGATATTTGTGTAAAAGATTGTTCCAAATTAGAAAATTAGTAATCGTTTTTCATAAATTTCTTTGAAATTGCTATATTTTTGCGTCCTGTATTAATTTATATAAGACGCAAAAATATAGCAAAAATATATAGAACCACCGTTTTAATACAGTTTATTAGACACCAAACATTCATTTTTTATAAATAAAACCCTTTCCGTACCTGCTCTATGCTTATGCCTGCGATAGCAGCATTTTCTAAACAGAAATCTTTACGGTTACGAAAATATCCCTGTCTGCGGGATATCTTGATTGTTGAATTCCAGCTCTTATGAGAGTGTGATTTACAAATTTGCCAATCTGACCTTGGTCACGGCGTTGGGAATTTGAACAACACAAGCTTCAGACCAGACGTAATTGAGTATGATACAGTATGTGGCTACGCTATTATACATGAAAACTTTGTACACACGCTTCATGACACCCATGATCGATGATGACACCGAGCTTGGACCGTATGCGTTGAACCGATAACCGGATA
>CM067322.1:40761645-40814497 GCA_034231615.1 Meghimatium bilineatum
TGCATACCATTTCAACAATGCTTGAGTAGTAACGTCTTATGCACGAAAATAATCAACTATTATTGTTATTATTTTATTTAATATTAAACGTGTGCTAGTAATGGCTCGGGATTTTTATACTATAATAATAAAATAAAATCCACGGCATATAATTGTAGGATACTAATGTCTACATTCAAATACGAATAATAAATAATTGCAATACCACTGCACCTGCATATACCAAAAACATACTGTATGCACCAGCATGTTATGTTTTTTTAAAAAACCAGAGACAGTAAATCACCAAGAGAACTACTAATTGTATCTTATCATCAAGTAATAATTGCTTAAATGCTCTGTATTTGTCTCATAATTAAATAATAGTCCAAATACAGAGAAAGTTTATATTGCCTAGCTTATGGGTTAGCATAGTAGTATATTTCCACAAGTTCTTTAACCGTACTGTTTAACTTGAACTACGTGGTAAAGCAAGAAATAATAATAGTAACCATGCAATAATTGGAATGCATTAACAACATAACAGAGTAAACCATGCATTTAAAGACAGCGTGAATGAACAGATGTTGTTTAAAGTAATCAATAACTTTCAGAAAGATAAACTCGACTAACATGTCAAGAGATGAAAAAGATATATTACCGAATATAAGCATAAAAATAATGGTCATAATAATGGTAAAAACTGAAGAAAACCATACGGATGTACAATTTATTATGAAGGATAACAGATCGTCATTTGATGATTCATTCATTATGAGTAATGAAATACTCATGATTTATTCGTGGATTGTATATGGTGTATTATGTCAAATGGTGAACATTTTCGGCATCGTCACAAACATGATTAACATCATATGTTTTATTGATCAGGGTTTTAAAGATTCAGTGAACATCAGTTTACTAGGTGTGTAAAGTAAAATATAATATAAATTATGAACTAGTGTCATATCACTAGGTTTACCATTAAGTGTACATATTCCTAATCAGTGGTTGACTAGAAACCGACTGACTAGCAGCGTCACCTACACCACTACATCTGTAGCGATAACGAGATTCCTAGACCATCCCATAGTGTAAACCATGATATCCTATTTCCTGGGAAGAGGGAAGGCTAAGCCACGGAAGTAATTTTTATTTCACACCACGATCATACTACGAATAAAGTGTGGATTCGAAACGTGGGGTTATCTGGTCAGCGGAAAATTAACTTAAGATTGCATTAATTCGTCTCCCAGTTATGTATGTATGTCTGTCAACAATAATGAAAATGAAATTAACTGACTATTGGTTTATAATACATTTCAAGTATCTTACAACACTAACCATTGCGTTTCGGATAGTCGTGTGGCCATTCTTCATATTTGTCTTCATTACTGCAGATGCTCATGTTCTTAAGCGACAGATAGGGACTAGGGTAGCCCACCCAAATTGTCAAGGCATGCCGAAATCGGATTGCTAGGCCTACAAGGCGCATAACGGTAGCACAACGTAACCACCCTCACGGCGGAAATCGCACGGATATTCGTGCTGGTTACAATGGAGCGAACGAAAACAAACAACACTTCTTTGCAGGGTGTTGTCGCAATTGTTCACACTCAGAGTTGAACCCTGAAGAACTTACGTCTTGATTAACAATCCAAAGTCGTTACATGTACGTACTTCAAATCATGCATACGTATAATTGTCCATAAATCACGTCAAATTATTATTTGCCCACCTTTACATCCATCCCCATAACAATAGGCAATCAAGAATTCGGTACCATCAACAGCCACTTTCTGTGTTTAATTATGTAAATATATATATATATATATATATATATATATATATATATATATATATATATATATATATATATATATTATATATATATATATATATATATATATATATAATTTATATACTATATAATAATATATATAACACATTGTAACAAATCTATTGTAACCCATTTTCCATTTTAGTTATCATCATTTATGGCAAATCTTCAATCATGCAATCCATACTATTTTGAATATAATTTCACCATCTATGTTTATCATTTACACTTCAGGTTTGTCAGTATCCGACTGTAGCAGCTTGATCATGAATTGTGGGGTATGTGTCTTATTAACTCCTGCAGTACTTACAGCCAATTTAACATTTGATCCCATAGAAGTCTTGTATTTGACAACCAGTTCTGCGCGCCTGTGTTTCACTCGAGTCAGCAGTTGTATTACAGCAATGATTACAGTGGAGAGATGTCTGTGTATAACTCTTCCATTAAAGGTTGGTTAATATATCGTTTTTATTTATGAGTACTTTACTATCGCATGTGATTCTGTTACGTTATTTTACACGGCACTTGTTCGGGAAAAGTTGGTCAAAATGTAATAATTGTAACATCGTCCATGTGTTATTGTTTGTTACAATGCTTGCGATGTCTCGTGAACCTAGAGAATCCTGTTGTTTAATGGTAGGCATTTTTATCGATAGACCAACAGTAGTATTTGATGTAACCTTGATGAATCATCAATAATTGATGATTTACCAAATAGTTTTGACGAAGTAACAGAAATATATTCTTTCTTTAGAAGACCAATCTTGTTCTCACAACCAGTGATTATGGTCACACCAATATAGTAATTACAATATGGTTGCATGGTTGACTGTTCCTGCTGTGCTCCCTACAATATGGTTTGGTGGAGTATTTGTACAAGAAACAAATACAATAAGACGATACTATGTTTCTATAGTGTAAAATTTGATTTCTTGTATCATGATTATCACTGATGCAGTAAGGCATTAGTTTGCTTCAAAAGTCATAAATACGCACACAACAGCAGGATTGTTACCTGTCACACATATCCCCGAAGTAGACTAAGGTTAATGGAGTGAATTCTAGAAGTACACAAGGAAAGGGTAACCTTAAGAAAATTACTTTTTACTTGTACTTGCACGATACTCTAACATTCCACTTATGTCATGTATACTCCAAGCTTAGAGGTATTACATTTCTCTAGAAATTCATAAGCAGGAACCTGAGTGCGATAGTACATATTGAATGAATACACTAGCTTAATATTTTTAAATAAGAGATGTTTAAGAAAACGATGCAAAATCATTGATACACGATACCCCACTTATATATATATATATATATATATATATATATATATATATATATATATATATATATTATAT
Organism: Meghimatium bilineatum; assembly: GCA_034231615.1. Lineage (NCBI taxonomy): Eukaryota > Metazoa > Mollusca > Gastropoda > Stylommatophora > Philomycidae > Meghimatium > Meghimatium bilineatum. Next base: position 40,764,829 of record CM067322.1, read on the forward strand.
TATATATATTATGGATGTATTATAAGTATATAGCTCATACACAACCTAATACCAGTGGCGTAGTGTCAATAGACGGCAAGACTCTCGGCGTCCCCACCCATGATTAAACAATAACTATTTATATCCACCAACCGCTAAATAGGAACGTGTTTACACTCAATGCGTTAGTAAGCAGAAAATCTTTCACTTCTAAAATACGTTCTGAATACAGTGCGGTAGGAAAAGAGAACATGTAAGAAGATAAAGAGTTAATAGCGCACACAAATGCATAGTACTTTGCTGTAAACCTGTTAGGTATATGAAAGAACTATACATATGTGTATGTGTGCTTTTAACTCTTTATCTTCTTAGATGTTCTCTTTTCCTACCGCAATGAGAAAACATATGACGTATTCTCTTCACAACGTTGTCTGCCCAATAAATTCCCTGAACCCCTCTTTCTCCTAGACCATGCGGTTGCATTTACCAATGACGTATTCATGTTATCTTTAATGTCGTCAGTCGATTGTTTTCTTAGTCTGCCCTGTCTTCTCACTCAGGCCATATATCCTCCATTATTTGTCGTTAAAAACAATTTGTCTTTATATGATCAAGCAGGTGTAGTTTTTTTTTTTTACATTTGTGTTTCATATAGTGTTGTAAACATTGCAAAAAGATAATAGCGAGATTATTGTTTAATTAAAAATTATTAGTCATTGCTTAAAACGAGACCTTCCCAGCAGTTTTTGAAGCTACAATCGTGTGGGGTAAAAAAATAATATGACAATGACGTCAATTCATTGCCTGCTAAAGACGGAGTGTGAAAGTCTGTTGATCTTTTAATATCTACCGAATTGTCATTAAGTAGATAGCCAGTACGGTGGTTCGCGAACGATCGGCAGTAGAAGACATCTTCTCTGAATCAATTAGGCCTTCATTTGTTAATTATTTTTTTATTTTTTTAATAGCCATCGCTACTCCAAGTATATAAGTGATATCTAATGGAAAGCGTGAAAATAATCAATAATGTACAGAATGAAGGACTGCTTATAGTATTGTCGATGGTGGTGTCTAGCTTCAGATGGTTGATTGGTTAGTTGCTGATTCAGGGGTCCCTGAGGTCATGCCCTTTGACCCAATGCCATTAAATGGCATCATATTGCTGGGAAGTCTGTGGATTTTCGGCCCACCCCGGCTAGATCCAGAGAATAACTCTCACATCACAGGAAGGTAGGTTTCAACCTATGAACTACTCCTAGCCACTGTAGCCAAGATGGAGTTCAATGTGCTCATTCCCTGCCACCAAATGACTACTGGTTATGCCGAACTTCTTTATTGCTCCAGACATGCAACCAAATGTTCAAGTCAAAAGGATTGTCACGTCCTGAGTCACTGTGCCTCTATGATAGGTCTCACTCATAGGAAAAAAACAGTGCTGACAGTTTCCTCCTTCCCATCGCTGCACCGTACATCTCTGACTCCACACCCAACTACAGAGGGTGCATACATATATTCAAGTAAACATGTAATACATTTCAACATTAAAATAAAAGCATAATTGTATAGATGACGTGCCATGAAGCTTCTATAAGAAGATAACCTCAATATAACAGCATGTCATCTACCAGGTTTTCTGTTGCATGAGTTATTTGTCTAGTGGGCCATTGGTGAGACCTACAGGCGCAACCACATGCGTCTAGCTTCAGATCAATCATACGTTTAAGAGTAATTGATCATGATGAGGTGAAAAAAGAAAATCCCCTATCTATTAAAATATTCTATCTATTTAATCACAATATATTAATGTATTATATGTGTGTAATTATTGTGGTAGTGTATAACTACACAAATAAAATGCAGATTCAAAGACCTTCTTCATCTGAAGATTTCTTTAATTAGTACATTAAATAGCTTAGTAGAATAGTACCGATTATTTGATGGAAGCCTACTAGAAAATGCATTTCATAACACAGTTGCAGATGAGACAACGCATTTACCTAGTAGAGAACTCGTGACACATTTTGCTGTCAGTGATATACACTGATTCTGTCAGCAAGAAACATCACTACTTCGTTTAGTGTTGACTATACCTACCACTACAGCCAGCAATGAAAGAAGTAAGTGCACCTTGAATAGAATCAACACATCTCTTAAATATTCCAGAAACAAAACAATCGTCTGTCATGTTTGAATTCCTTGGCAACTGAACATTGTATAAAGTGAACTTTAATCAAAATTAATATGTATTGGGAGGGTACTGACCGTGTCATAGATATACTTACCTTCAAAAGGGGGGGGGAACTTTACCTAAAAAACATGATATAGCTTATCGTGTGAAAATTCCACTGTTTAACGGGAACTCTGAAGACATATATGGGAAAAATCGCATATGTTGAGGTTTTTATCGACCTATTGGTTACGTTCCTAAATGAAAAAGACCATGTTACATTTGCTAAGAGGGGTAGTTTCAAAACCAAAATATCCCCCAATCTCCCCACCACCCATTTTCTAAAGCACTGGGTACTGAACATGCTTACAGACATTAAGAACAGAAGGCTGGAGATGCAATGAACGATTATATAAAATATGTTTTTCTAACTAGTTAATATTTTTATACAGGGCCATAAATATGGGTTTCTGGTCTGAAGGAAGGTGGGGGGGGGGGGGGGCTGGTGGGCTTAAACAAACTACATACTAAGAAAAGATCACTCGACGTCCCCACCTGCGTCACTGCCAAACACTAAATTATTTAGAAATGTGATAGATAAAGTTCTGCAGAATAATGTATCAAATGGGGAGGCTTGAAAAAAAACTATCAGAAGGTACTGAACGAGAAGGAAGATGAACGCAGGTACTTTCCAACATGAGATACAAACCCGAACCACACTTACTATTCACACCGTGACTATGATGTTTGGAACATAATGCAACCAGAGGCATAATTGCGAAACAATACATATGTCGTTATGTTAACAAGATACAATCCTGGATTGTATAATATAGTGTAGACTCAGAGCTGAAGATGATACACATTACATTTGATAGTTTATTATTGTTAAAAATGGTAGACTACATGCACCATTTGGCACTGTGTATGATGCTACTAAACAAGAGTTGTTTGTGTTGGTTCATGTACAAATAATCCGGAAAACTTTATGTGCATCACAGTTTTTATGTTTGTTTGTTTGTTTTGCGTTCGCTCCATTGTAACCATCACGGATAACCGTGCGATTTACGCCAGGAGCGTGATTACGTTGTGCTACCGTTATGCGCCTTGTAGGCCTAGCACATCCGATTTCGGCATGCCTTGACAATTCGGGTGGGCTATCCTTAGCCTGTGACAGCCTCTATATCTGTCTCCAGGCACGCGTAGTGGCGACTCTTCGCCCAGACGATTTTTGCTCTCGTCTGACTCGCACGAGGTGTTCCACTGTCTATGAACTCGCCTCGTGTAATTGGACGTGCTGTGCATGTGCCCATTGGGTACTGAACCGTTCTTCATCCGTGAGCCTGGTTCCTTAAGGGGAAGAACTCAACAGAGGAGTTGGACCCTGGCTCTTTGGCCCTCTTAGTCGAGGTCTCATTCACTGACATCGTGTACCCCCTTGTCCGAGTTCGAGTCTCACGACCACACGTTTGAGAGCAAGGCGTTCTAGAGCTGAGAGTCCTTGTCCCAATAGCGCCTGAGCCCATCAGGTACTGAACCTTTTCTCTCTTCAAGTGTATTTCCGGTGTAGGAAAACCTGACAGTAGAGTTGGGCCATGGCTAAATCGTTGTCCATTTTGTGCCTGAGCCCATCGGGTACGGAACCCTTTCTCTCTGCAAGTGTACTTCCGGTATAGGAAACCTTGACAGTAGAGTTGGACCAGGACTACCATCGTTGTCCTTTTCTTGCCTAAGCCCATCGGGAACAGAACCCTTTCTCTTCGCGAGCATATTTCCGGTTTAGGAAGGCAAGACATTAGAGTTGGATTAGGTCTTCTTGCTTTACCAGCCACCAATGGATGGGTCTGGGTCTTTGTCTGTAAGGAACACAGGTAACTAGATGCTCGACTCGAGCTGACGGAGCTTGTAGTTCACCTTTCCTAGAGACTTTTCATTTTCTATTTGCAGTTCGCGCTGCCCTCTAGCGCTGTTCTGCCTTTTCATTGTTTCATTGTACTCGGTATGAAATCTATTTGTCTCGTCATGCATCTACCTTTACGGTGTATTTTACATTGGCCGCTCCTCCAATGTTCGGACTGGACTGACTAGCGTCACTGTATGTCGACAGTGTCGCTATATGTGGTGATGCTGGTGGTGTCGGAGATATTGTCTGTCTCTTGTGCAGTCAAATCTCGTTCCATCTGCTACCTCCACATTCTCGGACACGATCCCCAAATGATTTGGCCAGAATCAGCTCGAGCTGCTGTATTTCTGTTTCCAGGGTGCACCGCGTGGATGTACATTTGGGATCTTGGTTATCTGCTAACCCTGGGTCCGCCTAGAACAATGCGTTCCCTTTGCACCCCACAGTTTTTATGAATCACATAATCAGTATCGCATGTTTCCTGAAACATGGACGGTTGTTGAGAAATTCTTATACATTTTTTTCATCTGAAATTCCACCTGAAATATGATTATAATAATGTCTATAATTTTCACAGCATTATAATAATATTAATAATAATAAACGCATAATACGTTAGGTTCGCGGCTGTGTCACAATGAAACATTTAGTGCAGAAAGATATCCATGCATCTCTATCCTCTACCATCTTGAGGAATTTAGAAACTTTACACCATGTCCATTCTTTAATGTTATCCAGCCATGTCGTCTTCTGGACACCTCGTATTACAACTTTATACTTGGAACAGGAAGCTACAATACTGTATTAAAACCAAGATCGTAAATTTGTCTTCGTTATGAGTGATATCTACAGTTGTTATTTTTTAAATTTTTATGAGATTGTTTGTCAATTTCTGTGTGTAAACTATTATGGAAGAATAAAGTACCAATGTTTCTTTCGTGTCCTTGTCATGTCATGTGGCGTATTCTCTATAAAACGCTGTCGTCTCAATGAACTCCTTGAACCCTTCGCTGTCCTGGGCTATGCGGCTTGCAGTTTCCAATGACGTATTCACGTTATTTTTAATGTCGTCATTCCATCATCTCCTTGTCTATTATTTCTTCTCCACCCAGGTGTTCTGCCCTCCATTATGTGTCTTCCTAAACATCTATGTTTCTTTATATGACCAGACAGGTGTAGTTTGCTCTTTCTATTATTTTTATTAATCAACACTCAGGCATCTTCAGTGTGTTTATAATAATTGAGTGTTACGTTTGTTTTCCTCCCATGATTGATTAACTGATTGAGAACCCCAGGAATTGAGAGCGATTAGCTCCTACTTCCTATGTAAAGTGGGTGGTTTTTCTGAATTGTCTTTCATACCCAAGAGATTTCAGCTGTCGGTTTAGCGGAATGCCTATTGAAGGCACCTTCTACTCATGGGGGGTATATAATTGTATATATGACATGCTACAAAGCTTGCACAAGATAACCTCAATATAACGGTATGTCATCTACTAAGGTTTTCTGTTGCATGGGGCGTTTGTCTAGTGAACCAATGGTAAGACCCACAGGCGCAACCAAATGCGTGTTCCTCCCATGACATTTTAAGTATCTTTCTGTAGCATTTCATCTCAAAGTCGCTGATCTTCTATGCCGCCTTTTTACTTAGGGTCCCTGTTTTAAGGTCGCATGTGTCACCGGAAAAATAAACGTTCTTAGCATTAGCAGTGTCCTTTGTAAGCTGTTGCGTTTTCCATGTTTTTCAACAGTGTTATTTTACAATATGTCATTGCTAATCTCTTCCTTATCTCTGCCATGCAGTATCCTGCACCGCAGATATTTGCTGCTAAGTATACAGATTTATTTACACATTCTATATCGGTATTGTCTATTCTGATTTTTTGTTGTGGTGTTGTTATATCTGTTGCCATGATTTTTGTGCTTTCTGCGCCTTTAAATATACGTTTTGTGATTCGATGTATTTCTTTGTGTTCTTTATTTGTTTTTACAATGCCTTTATTATTAAAGAGAAGCAGTGTCGTCTGCGTAGCGTCATACAGGCATTTCAAAACCAACGATGTTTAAAGCGTGGTAGTCACCGTTATGTATGCCTTCTCTCACATTGCTTATTATATTTTCTCCGTAGATGATGAACAGGTGTGGGGAGAGTGTGTATAATTATCTTACTCCACTTCTACCTCAAACTACTTTAAGAGATCACCTTCTAACTTCGCTTGTTTGATACAACTAAATAGCACATTCTTCCTTCATAATTGGGGAAAATTATTTTGAACTTCACCCCCCCCCCCAACCTTTTACACTGGCTTTAGTTGGTTGATTAGTTGTTAATCCAGCGGTCCATGGGCTCATGCTCTTTGATCAAATGCCATTAAAATGACATTATATTGCTGGAAAGTCTGTGGACTTTCGGCCCACCCCTGGTCAGAGCCAGAGAATAACTACCACACCACCAGGCAGGTAGGTCGCATCTTATGCACTGCTCCGCGTTACTGTAACCATAATAGGGTTTATTTACTGTCACCAATTGTCTAATATATATTCTGAACGTCTCTATTGCTCTAGGAAGGCAACCATATGTTCAAGACAAAAGGAGTGTCACGTCCTGAGTCACTGTGCCTCTATGATAAGCCTCAACTATAGGAAAATATAGTTCTGTCAGTTTCCTGCACTCCAGTGCTGCGCAGTACATCAATAGCTCCCTCCCAATCGCAGATGGGGCATACATATATACAAATAACACAGCATGAAACACAATGCAACAACAAATCAAATTAAAAGCATGAGAAGCATAATTGTATAGATCACGTGCCATGAAGCTTCTATAAGAAGACAACCTCAATATAACGGCATGTCGTCTACTAAGGTATTCTGTTGGTTCCATGGGTGGTTTGTAAAGAGTGCCATTGGTGAGACCCACTGATGCAACACCGTATATTTAAACCGGCGTTAACCCCACTTTTATTAATACAAATGTAGAAGTGAGGCACTTATGATTCAGACAATTTAATATTAACACATATTACATTTTCAAATAAATCAAGATAATACTGGGCTCAAGTTTATTTTTAATTGTTATAGCAATCTACAATTTTCCTGTTCCGGTTCAAGATGGAAGTAGTTGTGTTCTTCGTACTTACTATGGTTGTTTGATCTGTGTCCTAATAAACACAATCGTAAAACCCACATTATTCTTGAAACAGAGGTTTACTGATTCTGTATGTGGTAACTAATATCTGGAAATCAAAAGAACTAGTGACAAACACCAAACTAAAGCTATTCAACTCATGTATTGTCTCAGTGTTAACGTATGGTAGTGAAAGCTGGAAATCAACTCAAGCAACAGAAAAAAAACTAAACAGGCTCGAAAATAAATGTCTTCGCAAACTGAAGAACATAAAATGGAGCGACTTCGTCACAAATAGTGATCTAAGAGACAAAACACACCACGAGTATGTTTCAAAAATCATACGAAAACGCAGATGGAAATACCTTGGTCACGTTTTACGACTAGATGTAAACACAATAAACCAACAAGCCCGTATATGGTCACCTGAAGGTAAAAGAAAAAGAGGAAGACCTAAAACAACCCTTAAAAACACCGTTCTTAAAGAAGGGGAATTAATAGGCTGTAAGACCATACAGGAACTAAAGCTGCAGGCAGCGGACCCCATCATATGGAGAACCAAATCCTCTGCCCTATGTGTCGCTTGCGGCACTAAAGGAACAAATTAACTAACTAATCTACAATTGTACTCAGATGGTTGAAACGGTATACCTGCTGAAACTCATCAGAAATTATTAAAATAATGTAGCACATAAGCACAATCAGTTGAAAAAATTGGATTTAATATATTTAGCGAGGAAAGATGCTGTTAGGGTCAACGGCAAAAAAGCAACGAACAACCAAACGTTTCAGGTTAAATTATAAGTAGTATTATTGAAAAATTAAACACTGTTTAGATCATACGATGACATGCTACGAAAGATGGGAAATATTTGCTAAAACGGAATAGGATTTGTCAAAATATCAATCAATCAATCAAGTACCATGCCGAATGGCGTAGGCGATCATGTTTCTTCACTACTCTGTCTCTTGTGTTGTCAATAAGCTCGGTTGGTGAGTTTCTGCAATGCCGCAAGTACATCTAGTAACTTTTCTCTTTATCGTCCCCTATCTCTTCTCCCCATGATCTTTCCAGTGGTTAGTAAGTGTTGAAGCTGTGTTCTTCTCAGCACATGCCCTAGAAACTTTGACTGTCTGCCCCTAATGTTTGATACGATTGATCTTTTTTACGCCAGCATCAATGAGCACCTCTGCATTAGTTTTCTTGGATGTCCATGGTATTTTCATCATTTTTTTCAGAAACCACATTTATGTTGCCTCTAATTTGCTATGAATTTTTTTTTTTTATAGTCCATGCATCACATCCATAAAAAAGAATTGGTTCGATATAACATCTCAGCACTCGAATTCGGATCTACATTGATATTCTTCCATTGCACAAAATGGTTCTTATTTTTTGGAATGCTGATTTGGCTTGTGCTGTTCGGCTCTTTATCTCACTTGAGCTTCTACCTTCTGATGTTAACATGGTGCCAGATATTTTACTTTTTCACTTGTGCTAATTTTGTGTCATCAATTATTATGTTGCATCATGGTAGTGTATGTCTCTTCGATACAACCATTATGTTTTCTTGTTGTATAAACTGAGGCCTATGGTTTAACTTTCTTTCACTACTTTATCTGATAGGGTTTGTAGTTCATGTTCGCTTCCTGCGATCAGTACTGGGTCATCAGCATATCTCACGTTATTTATTTTGCATCATCCCACTTTTATTCCTGACATATCTTCTATATTTCGCATAATGTATTCTGTATACAATGAGAAAAGGTCCGGTGACATTATTCAACGTTGCCTGACACCCATTTCTATCTTTTGAAATCTACATATAGTATTATTAACTCTCATCGCAGCAGTTTTTTTTCCAATACATAGTTCTTATTATTCTTAGATCTTTCCCTTCACTGTTAAGATGTTCTTGCAGTTTTATAATGTCTGAAAGCTTCACGTTGTCAAATGCGTTGCTGTAATCAATGAAGCGCAAATAAAGGTCATATTGTACTTCTATGGTCCTTTCAATTAATATTCTTACTATATATAGTAAGGCATTTCTTGTGACTTTTTTTTGCTTCTACGAATCCGCATTGTTCGTCTGCTATCTCTAGTTATATTTTTCCTCTTATACTCCTCATTATTATGTGCATTAGAATCTTGGTCATCTGACTCATAAAACTGATTGTTCTGTAGTTTTCGCAATCTGCTGCACAGGTTTCTTTGGTAGGGCTATGAAAATTGTAACAAATCCGATTGAATATAGCCACTTTTGTAGATGTCAAAGAACATTATGATGATAATGTCAATGCCACAATCTCCCATAGCTTCTAATTGTTCTTTTGTAATCTTGTCCGGACCCGATGATTTGTTGTTTTTTAAGTGTTGTACGGCTTCCTCTATTTCTGCTTTAAATAAACTTGGACCTTCATTGCTTCATTGTTAGTATCATTTCTGTTATCTTCGTACAGTTCTTTAATATATTCTTCCCATCTGTACATGATTTCATTTTCTCCTATTAGTACGTGCCATTAGATTTCAGACACCCAGTCTTGTGAGCCTGCCCTCTGCCTGTCAATTCCTTTATTTATAAATGTATATCACCTATATTTGTATGATAATAATTTTCTATTATACTGCACTTTGAGTTTAACCAATCCTCTTTAGCCTTGTTGCATATTCAATGTCTTTGTTCATCTTGTTGAATTCTTTAATGTTATTCTTCATCTGTCTTCTTTGCTTCATCATATTCAAAATAGCTTCTGTCATCCAGTCTTTCTTATTGAGATGTTTCTTAGGTGGCAGGATCTCTTTAGATGTTTGCTGTACTTGTTCTTTTAACATCGTCCATTGTTCTTCAATCGTTTATACGTTTCCTATCGCATTGTACCTATTTTGAATTGTTATGTTATACTGTTCTTGAAATTCTGAGTTCTGTGTCAGCATATTCACATTAGGTGTGTTATCTGCCCTTGCAAGTTTTAATCTCTTTAACCTAATATTAATCTTTCCCACTACTGACTGGAACTTGGTCACTGTTGCAATCAGTGTTTGGGCGTGTCTTAACAGACTTCAATGAATTTCTGAAATCTTTTATTTATTATGATGTAATCTGTTTGATTGCGTGTCTTATTATCTGGACTTTTCCATGTTCATAGTCCTCATGGGTGATGAGAAAAGAATGTGTTCCCTATCACCATATTATTATTTCTGACGCAGTCTACCAGGACCTCACCCTTTCGTTTCTAGTGCCTAATCCAAATCTACCAGTAACATCCTCGTTTTGGCTGTCCCCTACCTTAGCATTCATATCGCCCATAACAATATTTACTTCGTGTTGCTTGCATTGTTTCATTGTTGTGTTCAAGTCCTTGTAGAATTGTTGTATGTCCTCTTCTGTACTAGGTTGCCTCTTTAGTTTTACTAATAACACTCTGATATATTTCAGAATTCTACAACAGATCTCGCACTCTGCTTATCCAAAATTACTCCAACGTCGTTCCTATGTTGACCACCTCCTGAGTATATTATTCTAAGATCTTTTGATACTATGCTTCTTGCTCCCAGCCATTATCATCTCATATAGACCTAGTTTGTTGATATTCATTCTGCTCATTTACTGTTTTATATTATCTAATTTTCCTATGTCTGTCAGTGTCCAAATGTTCCAAGTTGAAATCTTGATTCACTCGCATTTGATGGACTTGCTTATTGGAACTGGCATCTAAGTCGTGTCGAACCATAACGTAATATAGGTATATTTTCAGTAGTACTTTCCCCTGGCTTTCTACCTGGTTATTTATGGTGTTCTCCACGAGCCTTTGACTAAATAGCCTGACCTACAAGGCAGCAGTGGTTTGATTCTCTTATATGAATTGTCCTTCCGCAACTAACGAACTCCATATATCCAGAATATACAATGAAAACCATCGCAGGACGGCATATTTCGAACTATTGTGTCACACTAATTTCACAGTCCACACGCACAAATCGCACATAAATAAAAGTTAATGCGCTATTCTAAGTAGGACTTGTCAATATGCAAGAACTCAACAAACATTCAAACAGCTCTCAAATATACACAAGATAAAAATGATCAAGTAGGTATATTTTTCATTAATGTATTGGTCACTATGGTTCAGGAGCAACAATTCAGACACCAAAGTTAATAACATTTACAATGCGGATTGTTTGCTTTTTTCTTTGTTTGTTGATTTTTATTGTATATATTTCCATGAGTTGTAAGCGATGACGGTCTTGTTCCGTATACTAAATTTGAGCGTGTTGTTGGAGTGTCTTCACATATGTAATTCAAACGCAGAAGAATGTAACTGCTGACAGTATGCAATGCTTTCATAAGTTCATTTTCAGCATCGTGTACATGTGAATGGTATTCTCAGAGATTGTGTATGCGTGCATCCCATCATATAAAAACGTACATTCACTTTGTAGTTTACATGTTTGCTATGTTTTACCACATCGTCCATTTACCTGCAATGCTAAAGTCATTTGGGATCCATTACACCAACTTTCATACTGAGAAGGCAATATGTTCGTCCGTCGTAATCGAGGATGACCAAAAACTCAACCATAATAATAATAACAATAAGTAATAAAACATAATAAAGCTAATAGTGCGTTTTTAAATGACTAAGAAGTCCAATGTGAGCACACAATGTTCTTCTACAAAGTTGACAAATGTAGAGTGTGTCTATGGGACGTTGAAGTGTTTATTTTATTTTCCACGAGACCGCTTCTGTCTCCCACGACCCTACGTCAATTTTAAGATATTTCAGTGATGACTTGAGCGTGTCTTTGAATCGCTTTTTATGTCCACCAGTTTTTCGAATTCCTGTCTTGAGTGCTCCATAATATATGTGTTTTGGCAGACGCGAGTCCTCCATACGTACACGATGATCTGCCCAGTGTGCTTGCGCCTTCATAAATACGGTGTAGATGCTTATTGAGGTTGCTTTTTCGAAGAACCTCCTAGTCTGGTACTCTATCCCACCAATGGATGTTTAGTAATTTACGTAGGCAGGTAAGATGGAAATAATCTAATTGTCTTGCATGCTTAGTATACACTGTACACGTTTCACAAGCGTATAGTAGGGTTGGTATGCCATCCGCATGGTGTACTTGAAGTTTGGTGGTTGTTCTTATACCCTTCTGTCCCATACATTGTTGCGTAATCTAGCAATACATCACTAGCTTTTGCCAGTGAGAATGCGTTCATTACAATCCTATACGCTATTGCAAGCCAACCTCTGTGAGGAAGGATATTCCGCCTCAATCACTCATGCATATTCTAATTCCACGCTGTTTCTGTCTGATGATATGAAAATATTGAAAATAAAAATGCATGTAATTAAATGTAAGAGTTTCGTTCCTTTAATTGTCTTTTTAAATACGCAAGAACTGTCAGCTTACAATTTACAATTTACGTTCGTTAAGATCTATGCAAATGCGTATATGCAATATGGTTTCATTAACTACATTTGTGTCATGAAATATGTATAATATGTGTAAAATAGCACATTTCATTTCTGAAACATTAATTCTGCTTGAAGGGTCGGCAGTGACTGTTTATTGTTCAGTTCATAAATATTCACGTGCAGAATAACATTAATAATGTTTAATTCTATTCTTTAGACGTCTTTTATCTGTCAATATATTGTCATTTACAAATGTTCTGTAACATATATTGTTTGTATTGCTTACAATGTTACATTTCGTTACATTTTAAACTGGCTAATACGTTGTAGCGCGTTATTCATAGCGTGTATGTCATCAACAACTCAGTCCAGCTACAGGATTTCGTGACTGCAAGATAGTGTTGTGTTTAATCGGAGGTTTTCATCCAATATATGTAGTGAAATGTCTGTGAAATGTAATTTATATTTATTGTCATTTCAGATTGCAAGCATTATTACACCAAAAAGAACAGCGTTGATAACAGTGTGTTTAGGTACCATCATCTTCAGTAGTGGTACCCCTGTTTGGGTTGTCAACAGACTGGGCGTGAAGTTTTCTCCTGTTAGAAACAAAACGCTTGTCGGTCTTTTGTTCATGGAGGGTCGGAAGCAGGTTGAGCAGATTTCATACGTGATCAACAGTTTTGTTATTTCCTTTGGATCATTTGTAGTCATCCTTGTTTGCACTGCATTACTATCAATAACGCTACATCGAAAGAGCATTTGGAGAATTAAAACGCTCACAAATGTAGACGTTGATAAAGTTTCTAAGCGTAATCATAAAACATCAACAATGGTTGCTATGATTTCTACTTTGTTTATTTTTTGTTGTATTCCTGTTACTATTGGGATGTTTGCATTGGCTCTACAACCTGAATTGTCTGTAGGAGGGAAATACATGAGTATCTCCGTCATAATTGGAGGAATTGGATACCTTTTAGAAAGCATTAATTCATCAGTGAATATATTCATTTACTATCATATGAGCAGTAAATATAGGGAAACCTGCCACAAGCTGTTTTTTAAACATAAAACTGAAGAAAAGTTCAGAATTTGAGCAAGTAAGTCAGTTCTTCTGTACGCTGTGATTAGCATACACACAGATTACATCCGACACGTTACTACATCATCCTGCATATGTTGAATAACGGTAGTCTTGCGCAGGCATATGAATTACTGCTGATGCTCTATAAAAAGTGCCCTGGAACTATCTATCTAATGGCTACAACCAAACCAAATTCAGACTGAAATAATCGAAATAGCAGGATGATAAGGCATATATGATGCTCTGTACCAGTACTTTAGTGGTCACAGAATTGTAGGCTTAAAAGTAGTGGATGATAGATTATACCAGTACTTTGGCAGTCTCCTATGTACTTCGTTTCTATCTACGAAGGTACAAGTCACCAGTAAAGAGTTCCACAAATAGGACGTGTCCCCATTCAAAGTACAAGTCGCTGGAAAATAGAAACAATAATATCACATGGCACCCACCGGTGGAGTAATGTCGCTGGTCTATAGTACCACTCATAGCAGTATCAGTTTCACAGTAGTATTAGCTATTATAAATTGTAGATAATACGTACCCAATGTCATATCAAACAAAGCCATTAAAACATGTAAAGATATTCGATTAAAAAGAGCTGCAAAAATATTCTTAATAGCGTGCAAAAGAAAGGGAAGTACAAGAGGACTGGCTAAAGTCAGTAATCGTGTCATTGTGTAAAAACAAAGGCAACAAAAGAGAATGTGAAACATACCGAGGCCTCTCACTGTTACGCCACACCGGGAAAATGTATACAAAGATAATAGAACAACGTGCAAAACATACAGCCGAACCACAATTGTGTCTCAATTTGGCTTCAGAAGAGGGAGTGTGTTGCCCAATGTTGGTTTTTGGTAAATATATATATATATAATATACCGGTCTGAATGGAAGTGATCAAGGCTAATGCAGTGAATTCTGACAGTACGTCAGGAGAGGAGGACTTTAAGGAAATTACTAGCTCACGTGTACTAGCACGACACTCTGACATTCCACGCATGTCATGTATACTCCATGATTAGAGTGGAGTATACATGTATACTCACATTCAGGCAAATGAACGAGAGATCAATATAATACAACACCGAACTAAAAGCAATATTTATAGATCATGGAAACATGCATTAATATAGAATAGATGTAACATTTTATAATTCTAATTTCTAAATTGTTTTTAATTTATTTAGATGCTACTATTTTTTTCATGTCATTGAATGTACATTTAGCCATTCCTATTGTCCTTTTAATTTCTGTTTCACCTCTGTTTCACCCTTGTTTGGGTGATAAAATACATCCTTGCCTAACCCCTCTTTTTATTGCTATGTATGGTGAGTAGTTATTTTCACACCTTATTGATGCAGTCTGTTCCCAGCATATATTTCATAAAACTGTATGTAGCGGAGTTCAAATATTTCGGTAGTATGTTCACATACAATGGACGAAAATGAAAATGAAAATGGAGAGATAGAGACGGGATGTCAAAAGGAAAATGCAGTAATATACCAACTGTCACCACTTCATCGCAGGATCGAAACGGAATTTAAAAGACAAATGATTTACAGTACATTCCTACCAACATTGTGTTACCAGTGCCAAACCTGGTATCTCTTATCTTCACATTACAGAAAGATAGTGACGTGTAAGATGAACGCTGCAGGAGTCACCAGGCTTGACTGATTACGAAATTAAGACATCAGGGACAAAATACGTATAAGACCTTGCAAAGAAGACATAGAAAAACAGCGGATTAAGTGGTTTGGCCACATTATAAGAATGTATCATGACAAGTTTCCTGTGAAGACATAACCAAATGAAATCAGGATGCAAAGCCAGAGGAAGACCATGGACAAGACGGATAGAAAGCAAAAGAGAAATCTTGAACAAGCACGGTCACAACACAGCTGAGTCAACACTTCTGGCCTTGGAGCACACGTTCGGTCTCCAATAAACGCCATCGATTAACGGCAAGAGAAAACCACCTGGAGAAAAACAATAGACATTATATAATAGAGGAATGAAATATATATATCACATTTTTTGTGACTTCATTTATGTTTAAGATCAATTACATGCCGATTAAAAGATGTCCATGTTTTAATTGGATATCTGTTTTGTGTTAATAACTGGATAGTATAAACGATATTACAGGGAAAGTGTAAGGTTGCAGAAAAGGATGCGTTTTATGACGTTTTCATAATATTATATACGAATACATATTTCTGAAAATGAATGGCATTTCGTCATGCTTCCTAGTTTCCCATTTGTGTTAGATTGTATGCTAGATCGCACATGAGGAAAAGATAAAAAGCTAATATAAACTAATACCACTCATTTTTCGTTGGGGTTGTAAGGGACGCACTGGGGACATCAGCTCAAAAAATCTTCAGCCACATCCGTACTCTTGTATTGTTACAGGTACAGATAAAATATTCCCAGACAAAATATACCGGACAAAATATACCAGACACAATATTCCCAAGACAAAATATCCGCAGACAAAATATCCCAAGACAAAATATTTCCAGGACGAAATTTCGCCAGACAAAATATACCGGGCAATGTATACCAGACAAAACATTCCCAGACAAGATATACCGGGCAAAATATTCCCAAGGCTAAATAGATAATATATAAAATAGTTCATACAAATTGTAATAAACACTAATGAACAATATAGCAAGTAAATAATTATAATAAAGTCTTCAAATGATATAAATTGCTTCATAAATGATAGACATGAAATGAAGTTATTTGATTGGGTTTGATGCGTTAGAACACAACATTAATATTCAAAACATATACTATGTTTTCCAAAAAGTTGATAGGCTCTGCTGGATCGTATCGTTCAACCATTGTTTTAATAGCATCATCAGCACGTTGGTAGACTTTTTTGTTGTTGTTGGCTGACGAGTGGCAATCTGATCTCTCAAAAGTGCAGATGTATGTTGTTGTTTCTGTACCTTCCGGGAAAAAAACATCACAGATGAACAATCTATGGCAAGGAACAAAACAACAACTAAAGTCACACATATTAAGAAACTACATCTTTCCAGTGGCAACATTCGACTATGAGATATGGGCAATGACATCGACATTCGAAAAAGAGGATCTGCTTTCGAAATAAAATGCTATAGTGAGGTCCTATGAATATCAGGGACATAAAGAAAAATGAACGCAGATGTGCGCAAATATCTGAACATAGAAGACGACTGGTTCCTCAAAACTGCCAAAAAAAACCGCAAACGTACATATGTCAGACATATAATGAGATACAATGGCTAGTGAAGAGTAATCATGGAAGGGAAAATACCAGAAAGAGACAAGAAGAGGCAAACCAAAACTGCGATGGGCACATGCCATTGAAGACATTCTAATCATGACACTGGAAGAGCTGGGCAACTCGCACAGAACCGTTAGGCTTACAAAGTGGCAGTGATAGGATACTTTCTGCAAAGGATACTTCAAGGGCAATTAAAGTGGGAAACAATACAATTTCTTAATACAAAAACGTATATATTACATAGGGGGGATGATAACAGTAGTCAATTTTATTGTGCTTAATTCAAAAATCCCATTGCTTTTGCTCAATCAGGTAAGGTTTTTTATCTAGCACCACATGACTTTTTGTATAGGTGGGTCATATTCGATGTCAAATCAATCAGTAAAACGACAATTGATTTTCTCACATTTGATCAAAAGTTGTTTTTTTCCTATTCAGAAGGACAAATGATATAGAAAGCAAGTATTTTATTGTCACATGTATGGATATTTTCACGCCATATGTTACGAAATTTCTTAATCTATCTTGGAATATACACATTATGAAGATTTCACATGTTTCAACGTAACTAGTATTGCAAATTGTTTTGGGTATTTTTTTAAGGTTTCAAGTGATTCAAATGGCTTTAACTAGAAGATCTTGCAGAAATAAGCCTAACATTTTCTGCTACATCTGCGGTGAATACACCCTCCTTCCTAATAGGAATCCAGTCACAACTTTTATAAAGCAAGCTGATCATGCGTATTTTGGTATAAAACTTGGTGACCAGGATAAAGCTTTGGCTCCTAACATGGTGTGCAAGTCATGCACTGAATATCTGCGTCAGTGGATTAAAGGCAAGAAGAGGTCTGAAATTTGGAATATCCATGGTTTGAAGGTAGTCCACAAACCATGTGTCTGAAGGAGAAATATGAAGCTGTGAAGTATGTTTTGGATAACATTTTCTTATTATCAGCACGAATGGTATATTTGTGTTGTCTTGAAGATGGTGAATTTCCTATGGGACAACAGTCTGGCTTTACAAAGCACCCCTGCTTTCTATGCATGTGGGATAGTAGGAACAGGTCTCAGCACTGTACCAAGAAGGACTGGCCTGCACGAGAAAAATTGGTGCCAGGTAGATCAAAGAACATCGTCAACAATCCTCTGGTAGACAGAAACGAGATACTATTCCCACCGCTGCATTTCAAGATTGGCGTGATTAAACAGTTCACCAAAGCCCTGGACAAGGATGGAGGCTGTTTTACTTACTTGTTCCACGCTTTTCCAGGATTAATCATAGAGAGGTTGAAAGGTGACATTTTTGATGGTCCTCAAGTTCGTTTTAAAAGTGGGACATGGTAAAAATAAAGTTGGCAAACACTGATCTAATCTGTTTAGTCAGTTATTTTAAATTGTAAACAAGATTTTGTAAAAGGTCGTGTTTCTGTTTCAGTCTCCTTACCCGGTTCCAGCTATAAATCTCCTCCCGGCTCCAGTAGTACTAAAGGATATACCGCGACACATTCTTCTTGGAGGTAACTACAAGCTTGTTCTCTAGCTGAACATTGTATTTGTTGCGATTTTTTATATAGTTTTTCTTCCATTTTATTTGCACGTGGCGTTACGCTCCAGAGCCGTATTGTTCTCTTATTGTGCTTAATATATTAGCCTTAACTCTCAGGAAACGATCTCACCAGTGCCAATGTTCATATAGGAAAAATCTACACACACAAAAATAGAATATTGTGATACATTGCAGAATCACAAATGAGTCCCTCTCAATTTGGCTTCAGAAGAGGGGCAAGCTGTACAGATCCACTATTCACACTGCGACAACTGAGTGAAAAAGCAATCGAAAACAATCAAAACTTAAACACATCATTTTTCGACCAGAAAAAGGCATTCGACAGAGTACATAGAAATAATATATGGGAAATCTCAGAAATATATGCCATCAGAGGACATCTCTTAGGCATATAACAGAGTTATATCAAAAATACCAAAGCTCAGTAAGAACAATTACGCATATGGTTGCGTCTGTGGGTCTCATCAATGGCCCACTAGACATACCACCCATGCAACAGAAAACCTTAGTGGATGACATGCCGTTATATTGAGGTTATCTTCTTAGAAAAGCTTCATGGCACGTCATCTATACAATTATGCTTTTTTTTGTTGTAGAAATGTGTTTAATGTTTACTTAAATTTAGGGCCGGTCTTATGCCACTGAAACCTATGCGGCCGCAGTGGACCCCTCAATCCATAGGCCCATAAATTAATATTAAAATTTATTTTATTATCCTCTTCCCTACCCAGACTGGGCCCCGCGTAATCCAATTCGCATTGGGCCCTGCAGTTGTTAGGACCCGCCCTAATTGAATATACATGTATGCACCCTCTGTGGTTGGGAGGGAGCCAGAGATACTGTGCAGCGCTGGGGAGGAGGAAACTAACAGCACTGTTTTTTCCTATGGCTGAAACCCATCATAGAGTCACATTGACTCAGGACGTGACAATCCTTTTGACTTGAACATTTGGTTGCATGCCTAGAGCAATAGAAATAACCAAATGGCCAGAGGGTGTCCGACAAAGTGGATGGTGCCGCAGTAACCTAATGAACAAATAGTAATGTAAAATGATGTAAAAAGGTTACTAAAACACTTACCTAGCCTATTAATAAAAATATATTTTTAAGAAAAAAAACAAAAAACATACAATAAAACTAAACAGGACAATTCTCAACGTATCGGCTCAAATTGAACCTTTTTCAAGAGACAAACAACAGAAAACGACAAAATAAAAAAATAAATAAATAAATAGATGTCTATATTTCATCTATTTCTTCCTTGACATTTGTGTTTCCATAGGATCCACATCCCTTACCACTTCTATACATTATAAGCCTACGGCCTCTCATAGTTTTCTTCTTTATACATCATCTCACCCAAGGTCTTGTCGGCATGCCCTCCCTTTCTCTCAGCTGCTTCGTCTTCGTCGTCTCTGCCAAGACGATGTTGATTTTCAGGTTCAATCTCTTAAGATGCTGGATTTTTTTCGCCGTCGCTTATACCCTGATGATATTCTGTCATCAGCTTTACAACGTGTTCGTACTATTTCCCGCTCAGTGGCCCTCGTACCATCTATTAAACATACCTCTGATCGCCCAATACTGGCTATCACTTTTCATCCTCATAATATGCCGGCACTACGTATCCTATTACGACATTTCTCTATCCTCCAGTTAGATCCCATCTCCAGTCCTGCATTTCCCTCTCTTCCACTAGTCGCTTTTCGGAGGGACAGAAACCTTCGGGATCTCTTAGTTCATTCTCGTCTGCGCACTTCTGCAGGTCAACTAGGAACTGTCCCTTGTCATCGAAATTGTTTGACTTGCCCTTTTGTTATTCTCACTCCTATTTTACAGTTTCCTAAATCACACTTTGATATTCATGATTCTTTTTCATGTGTGTCCCGTAACTTAATATACTCTATCATATGTAAGCGTTGTGATATGAAGTATATTGGTGAGACTGGTAGACGTTTAGCTGATAGATTCGCCGAACATTTGAGAGATATCACGAATCATCGTGACTCCCCAGTGGCTAATCATTTTAACAGCCCGTCACATCATGGTAGCTCTGATGTCTCTGTAACCGGTTTGTTACGTTGTTATACCGGTGACCGGCAACGTCAGTCCTTGGAATATCGTCTCATTTGTCATATGGGAGTCTTGCAACCAAACGGAATGAACATTAATCACCGTTTTGTTTGAGTTACCCACCTTTTCTTTATACCCTCTACTCCCGTATTGCACTGATTCTTGTAATTATTTGTCTTTGTACACTTTCGTGAATAATTATTATTTTTGTGTTTGCCGTTCTTCTATATAATTCCTTTATGTCTTCTTTCGTTTGTGTATGTCAATATGTGATTATTTTGTACTCTGCCATTTTGTTATTGTTAAATCATTTACATATTTAGATTTTGATTTCCTCGTTTTTATTGCAGTTGTCTCTTCGATGGGTGCCCACACATATATAGTTATTTGTATATGCATTTCGTTTTACATGGTTCTATGTATCCACACAATTACTTTGGGCCACACATTTCTATGTATACATATGCAGTTGTTATAGCATTATCTTTATGTGAACGAACGTTTATATTTACATTAATATATGTATATGTTTCTATGTGTATGGATGTTCATGTTATTATTTATACGAGAAAGTGTTTATGTGCATGAATGTTCATATTTGTGTATACATATATATATGTATATTTATGTGAGCGCTTTTTTATGTTAATGCACGTATCTCCATTCTGTGTCAATGTGTATACCTATTCTGGTGTGAGCCCTTTCCTGTGTGTGGATACATTTACATGCCTGTGCATTTTGTGTGGGTATCCTTCACACATCTGTGTCCATCTTGTTATGTGTTTATTTCTTGACTCTTGGTGTGTGTTTACATTTCTATGTATGTTTAGGTTTGGTTTTATATATATGTTTATGTCTATATTTGGTTTCACATCCATTCCATGCGTTTTCAAATGTTGATTCTTCTTCTATCCTTCCTTCCCCAAACCCACTCACCCCACCACCACACAACCTCATCATTACTCATCTATCATTGTCATATGCCATTCTTGTTGGCGTAGGTGACCATGGTTCTCTGTTCACAGTATTGTTATCAGGATCGTTGTTTCCAAGCCTTGCTAGGTTGTCACATGAATATTTTCTCACGTCCCCATCTGTCTCTGTTCCCTTCAGTCGTGCCTGTTGTGACTATGTTCTTAAAACCTGCCTGTCTGATAGAGTGACAAAAGGGGTATTTTTCTTATCTTTTTCTTTTATTATTCTTGCACTCATCTAAAGTGTCTCTAATTTCCCACTTTCGGTTTGTTTATAATGAATGCACACATTTTCACTTTGACTAGATGCGTTGCCATCCCTGCGCTATTATGGAGACGAGGGCTTGATGAAATATAGACATCTATTTATTTATTTATTTTTTTATTTTGTCGTTTTCTGTTGTTTGTCTCTTGAAAAAGGTTCAATTTGAGCCGATACGTTGAGAATTGTCCTGTTTAGTTTTATTGTATGTTTTTTGTTTTTTTTTTCTTAAAAATATATTTTTATTAATAGGCTAGGTAAGTGTTTTAGTAACCTTTTTACATCATTTTGCATTACTAGAGCAATAGAGAAGTTCGGCATAACCAGAAGTCAATTGGTGGCGGGGAATGAGCACAGTGAACGCTATATTGGATAAAATGGCTTGGAGCAGTTCATAGGTTGAATCTACCTTCCTGGAGGTGTGATAGTTATTCTCTGGCTGTGTCCCGTGGTGGGTAAAAATCTATAGACTTCCCAGCAATATAATGTCAATTAATGACAATGGGTCAAAGAGCATGAGCCCATAGTCCGCTGGATCAGCAACCAACCAACCAACCAACCAACCAGAAAGAACAATAGATGGAATGACTGAACCTTTCATAACAAGATCCGGAACAAAACAAGGCTGTGTGCTTTCATCTCCACATTTCAACATATACATCAACAGAATAATGAAAGATGCTCACATCAACAAAGAGAAATTCATTTCTAATAAACCTGATGAGGAAATTAATAATGGCATCAACAAAATAATATTTGCTGATGATCAAATTCTAATATACAAAGATTAGGAAAATTTGAAAACAAAATCACATCAATGCATTGCCATTAGTATTTCAGAAGTACAGCATGACAATTAATGTACAAAAACACAGTTTTGAAAATGTGTAATTCTGCAACATCAATGGATATAACAATAAATAGCACCAAAGTGAAACAAGCGGAAGACTTTAAATATCTAGGCAGTTTTTTTTCCGAAAATGAAAAAATAGACAGAGAAATTCAAACAAGATGCCAAAAAGGGAATACATTGACCTACCAAATTTCATCATTACTTCTTCATCCACAGATCAAGATGAAAATTTAAAAAAAAGATAATATCTACAGTTTTTATACCAACACACTGCTACCAATTTCAAACATTGTCTGGAACAGCCTTGCAGCAGAGGAAAATTGTTACATGTGAAATGAAATGTCTAAGAAAATATGCAATGGTTATTACACTAGATACAATAAGAAAAGAAATAATTAGAAAAAAAGTTGGAATAATATTATGTTTTGGACATATTGAAAGACAGCAAGACAAATGGTTCGATTGCTTTATGAGAATGAACCCACAGCAAATACCTATAAGAGCATATAACAAAAGAATATATGGGCGTAAATCCAAATGCGGGCCAAGAAAACCGTGGCTAGAAAACATCAAAACAGCCTTCAACAAACATGAACTAAATGCAACCACGTCGACATATCTGGCCTTGGAACGACATTTTAATCTCCTATCCCTACGCTTAATGACGAGTGTGAATAAGATCAATAATCATTCACATGCGGACAGACAATAGTCAACAGACGATGTCCGTGATATCTATCCACATCGGAACATCGAAATTGGTCGCCCCTCAATGTATTTCCATAACAGGTGACCAAGCAGGAATACATTGTGTCACTGAGGAGTCGACAGTGCCTTAGTATGTGTTGCCTGAACTCCTCCACACTTTAAACAAAATTCAGCGTAACATTAATCTGTGCAATAGCAATGAGCTAGAATAAAGGCCAGAGCTGCTGAATAACTCACACATATACCTCACACACATGCTTAGGACGTGGTAGACAATTCCAGGCACACAAATGACACATTAGCCTCATAGGTCGGGCACATTACAGCATCACCATCTTCATCATCACGCCAGTTGAGATGAATTATCTTCGACGTCTTCATCGGGCAAACAACATGTGTTGGCTCAGAGGTGTCGTCGATAATGTTTGTCTTATTACAAATGAGTCCCACTCCATATACTGCCTTCACACCCACGAGCATGATCTCTATAGGTTTTGGCCAAAAGCACGGCAACAGCGTCTGTAATTACGAGTATGTTCCCAGAGCGCACCACGAGCATGTACTCTTAGGATCTGGGTTTTTGCTACTCATAAGATTCACAAACGAGCAATGTTAACACCTTTGCACTACATACATGTCTCTCATAGTAAAACAATGGTAACATGATATGGTTATGAGAAGTCATATATTTTGTAAACAGAAACATTTATGCTTCAGCCATTTGTTTATAATGAATACTCGATATTTTCCAGGTTTGAATTGAATTTTCGATTGATATCGACTGAAATATATACCAGACACCTCGTATATTTGAGTAATTATGATGAGATGTCCATTGTTAGAGTCATGAATCACAACTACGATTAAAAAATCGTATTGCTTTTATGAACATTATTATATTACATTTGCGAAATCCTGCTAATTGATGCGATGAAGTTCACCAAAATCACATATTTAAATTTGCACACTACGTTGGTGTATTGTGAAAAATATGAAATACCAAATAATTTTCTACACAGCCACATGTCTGGATACACTACGCAATTTGCACATAGTCAGGTGTCTGGGATACACTATGCAGTCTGCATATAGATATGTGGTACTGACTCACATAACGGGACACATATAAAGAGGCACAACTGCTTAGAAAGACAAATAATGGAGGGGAGTGGAGAAAGGGCAGATCAAGATGACGATGGACTGGCGGCATTAAAGATAATCCTTGTAGAAATGCCTGGCGCATGTCCCAAGACAGAGACGAGTTCAGTGAGTTCATCGGAAAGACAACGTTGTGGAGAGAACACGTCACGCGTGAGCTATGGAGAGTTATTATCGTCTACACCAGCCGGCATAGTACCTGTGATAATATATGTATGGCTGCGTGTACATGTATATATATATATATACACACACACACAAACACGACACAAATCACTAACTTATAGCATATCCTTTTAAGAAGTAGCCATGAACAACGTTTACTTACATGCAATGATTGCATACGCACAATATGTACGTTGAGTAGTTTTTCTATGTGCCTTATGAACATATTGGATGCGCAGATGCCGAGATTTGAACCTGCGTCACAGATGCGCTCTGTAACACGCCGCTAAATTTGACACTACACTTTCATACAATAAATAATAGAATACCGAACACGTCGTTATATTATATTTAGAAACAAAAATCTGAAACAGCTACTCCAAAAATAATAACAGCTACCAGAAAAATAACCCACAATTAATCTTCTTTGACATCACTTAATAATAATTAAGGATGTTATTGAATTTCTTATATTATTAAACAACCTTCAAACTACTATAATCTTCTACTTCCATTTTGACATCAAGTATTGGTTGGATTAGTACATTTAAATACAATCTCAAGAAAATTTGTAAATTATTGCAAACATGCAATTACTTTACTTAGGACATCAATAAAAAATAGTTGTCAGCAAATTAAAATAAATAAAAATAATTTACTACATAACAGAGTAGAACTCGCTTTTATATTTTACCAAAATACAAATAAATAGAGATGTATCTATATCAACACCAATCTTTAGAAAGCCATACCTTTTGTAATATTAGGACAAGATCTGAAAAACGAATACATTCGTCAACCATGTCTAAGTTCATAACTAAAGAAAAGCATTCAGATGAACATTATATCGTGATTCAGAATATATCATCATTTGATGATCCGTTTATTATAAATATGGAAACACTAATGATCTATTCATGGCTTGCCTATGGTTTATTGTGTCCGATGGTCTGCATTTTTGGTACTGTTACAAATATTATCAACATCATCTGTTTTGTAAAGCAGGGTTTCAGAGATTCTGTGAACATCAGTTTGTTAGGTATATACGTAACACACATAATGTGAGGTAAAAATAATTAGGATTGTACAAATATAGCTTTTACATGACGTAGTACTTGCCAATTAAATTGGTTAAGGCATTCCATTGTGTTTTGGAGGTTATGTGTTCGAACTGGATCACGACGTGCTATTTACAAGTACATTCGTTCTGAGATCCCTGCTCGTTATTGCTAGAAACTCCAGCGATGCATATGTAGTTCAATCAGCTTAGACACGTGGTATTTTCCCCATTATTTGTTTACAGAAAAGGGGGAGTGGGCGGAGTACATGAGTGTTATGTTATGTTATGTTCCTCCAGGGCAATAAGCGGCGCAAAGGGCAGAAATCATAGCCTTCCATTTCTGTCTTTGTGTTGCCAGGTCTTTCAATTGTTGCGTATTGTTTAGGTTCATTGACATGCGTTCTCTATTAATGGTTCTTCGTAGAGTTTCTCTAGGTCACCCTTTTCTTCTTACTCCAGGTGGCAAACAATATACTGACTGCTGGGGAATTCTTAGGCTGTTCATTCTGAGAACATGGCCGATGTAAGTCCAACGCCTTTGTCTAATGAAGGAAGATATATATATAGGTTTGTTTGCTTTCCTCTCTTATAGAATTGTTAGATTTAAAGTCACTCCACTTAACGTTCAGAATGGTACGTAGGCATTTGTTTTCAAAGGAGTCGAGTCTCTTATCTGTGGCTTGTGTGGCTTTCCAACTTTCGCACCCATATGATAGAATAGGGATGATGTTGGAGTTAAACAACTTGAGTTTTGTGGTGTTTCTTAGTGTGTTTGACGTCCAGATGTTGCGTAGTTTATTGAAAGCACCCGCTGCAAGGGCAATACGGTGTAAAATTTCTTTTGATGAGTCTCCATCTAATGCTAGATTGGTGCCTAAATATGTAAAATTGTTGACTTTTAATAATGGAACATTTTGAATTTCTATGTTGTAGTTGGATCTCGTAAAATCTAGTATATGAGTTTTTGATGTGTTGATTTTCAACCCTATCTGATTTGAGTAGTGTTGGAGATTGTCAAACTTAGATTGGGCATCTGTGTAGTTTGCGCTCTAAAAGGGCCAGGTCATCTGCTTAGTCAAGATCTTCGAGAACGGTATTATTAATCCATTTTATTCCTGTCAGCTCATTTTCAGTGCTCTTTCTCATGAACCAATCAATAGCGACGCAGAAAAGTAATGGGGACATGATGCATCCCTGTTTAACGCCCGTAACAACTTGGAACCATTCTGTCTTCTGAGTACATGAGTACTGATCGTTAATCTCAGAAAACATCATATTCTGAGTTCGCGGCTGGATTGTTTTTATGGAAAGGGCGATGATATAACCATCTTAAAGTAACGCCTGCGATTACAGAAGCGTTCTTCACCTTAAAATATAAACATCTACCATTATTTTACATTGTAATAAGTACTACATGTAATAAGTTATAAGTACATGTAACAAGTAATAAAAAGTAATGTAACAAGTAATAAGTAATAAGTTACACATGTACTGTTACTTCACATCGTGGTAAAAGATTAGAACCACGTGTACTGTTACGTCACATCGTGGTAGAAAGTAAGATACATATGTACTGTTACTTCATATTGTAAAAAGCAAGATGATGATGATGATGTTCGTCCGTCGTAATCTACGATGACCAAAAAACTCAACCATAATAATAATAATAACAATAAATAATAATAATAATAAAAGTTAATAGTGCGTTTTTAAATGACTAACAAGTCCAATGCGCGCACAAAATGTTCTTTTATATAATTGACAACAATAGAGGGAATCTGTGTGAGGAAAGAGAACGTTTTTTTAGATGTTTTTTCTTTTCTACTTGTCCGCTTCTGTCTTGCAGTATCTTGTCTAGATTCTTCCGCCGCTAGTGCTCCCGTTCTAATGATGTAACGCCATGCTGCTCTATCCTGAGCGATGCTCTCCCAAGCGCCTACGTCAATGTTAAGATATTTCAAATTTGACTTGAACGTGTCTTTGAAGTGCATTTTCTGTCCACCAGCTTTTCGAAATCCTTCCTTGAGTGCTCCATAATATATTTAAATGATTGGGTTGAGAAATGACTAGCGCTGAAGTTGGTTTATAGTGTGGAAGAGTTTCTAATCGTCACCCACACTCTCCTGAGTTTTATCTTGGTCCAGTGGCAAGACAAATTCGAGACAACTGGGAGAAAATCAGGTGCAGTGGATGGCCAGAGCGTACTATGTGATAACTGTGCCCTATGCTGTCCACACAGCTCTGCTGTTAGCGCCTATGTACTCGTTGAGTTACCTGCCAACTTCTTCCGAGTATTTCGCCGCAAACAGATTTTTTAAGCCTAGGTATAAAAATAAGTAAGATACATATTAACTGTTACTAAATATCGTTGTAAAAAGGTAGATACGCATGTGCTGTTACTTTATATCGTTGTAAAACTAGGATTGTGGTAAAACGTAAGATAAACACGGTGCATCGTTGTAAAAATTAAGACGCAAGTGTACTGTTACTTCATATCGTTGTAAAAAAATACACATTTACTGTAACTTCACATTGTTGTAAAAAGTAAGATACAAATGCACTGCTACTTCATATAGTTATTTAAAGAAAGATACTCATGTGCATTTATTTCATACAGTTGTAACAGTTCAGATACGCATGCGTTGCTACGTCAAATCGTTGTAAAAAGTAAGATACACATATACTTAATTAAAACCTGTAAACTGAAAGCAATATTAGATGCTCATTTAAGCATTAAATTTGTGATGTTCTCACATCATATTAATGTACTTTAATTCTCACTATACTCGTCTTTGTCTTTGCTTTTAAATATACTACCGTAGTCAGATATGGCAGGTCACTGCCGCAAATCAAACAACGATAAAATGTATTTAATTGTACGGGAGAACATCCTGCTCGAAGTCCAGTAGAGCCACTGTCATACTATATGAGAGATTCGGCTATAGCTTGATAAAACACATTTGTGGACAACACTTGACATGTCAATTTCCGATACTATGTACAGAAAAATATGCACATGTATACACACACACACACACAAGAAAAGGAATGCATTTTTCACATGACCATAAATACATAAAGTATAATCGAACAGTGAAATATAATCTTATTTTCACATTCCAATCCCACAGCCATTCTGTCCGTCATGTCCTATTCCAACAGCGTCCTTTTCGTCAATCGGATCCCAGAACATATATGTTTGCAACTCTTCCCCCTCTGGTTGTTTACAAACGTGACAAGAACCTCAAGGGTGTATTGGTCCGAAGTCGCTCCTAATAATTTTGGCACCATCTCCTACAACGAAAGCAACTCCTACATCTGTGCATATGTCAACATGGCTCGGTCTGTCACATTTCCCAAAGCCTTCTCTATCCTCTATAAGAGAGGAGGTGCAATTGTGTATCCCACCCCACAACGTCACCTATGCCATCATCTGTAAGCTTTGCACCACGACGTGCATTGGTGAGACTAAAAGGAGGCACGCAGACAGATTCTCTATTGGTACAACAGCAAAATCCAGACTGGTTCTCCAGTTACTGACCAGTTCAATACCACGGACTATCTTGGTGTCAATGGTATTCATGTGGCTGCCATTAAGTCGTACTTCTCAGATGACCGGACACTTTTTGGAGTTGAAAACCACTATATAGTTCAATTTGGCACGATGGTCACTGTGGGATCAATACCTGTCATTCGTGCGGATGATATCCTCTTGTTCCACACTATTTCTCTGTGTATCTTGTTTCATCGATATATGTGTGTGTTGTATCTATTTTATGTTTATATTATTTCACGTCTGGCTTAGTTTTAACTTCTACAGTTTATATCTTTATTTAGCTCAGTGATCTGGACATCAGAATGAACGTTCTTACCCGCCATTACGTATTTTGAATGTTCATGATAATAGCCTTTTATTCGAAACGTCGGTTTGTGTGTGTTAGTATGTGTGTTTTCAGTGATTATAATTACTCCATTATCATGTTTCAAGTTTTGCCTATATCAGCAACAATATACCCACAAAAAATATGACACATTCATACAGTGCACAAATTAAATTATGCTAAGGTAATATCATAGGCAACTGTTCTCACAGATAAGAGACAAGAAAAATACAACATTCATGACAGAGGTGGCATGATTGAGACGTCCATTTAGAATTATCGCGTGAGTGCTAGCCGCTAACAGCGATGGTCTGAACTCAATGTTGCCAGAACTAATGATATTGTCGATGTAGAACTAACTGCTGTAAAGAATAACATGATTTGGATACACATGCTATTAATCGTTACGTCACATTTGGTGAAATTTCAAGATTTAATATTATACAGATAGGCCTGACTAATCACATGCAAAAAATGAGGAGTACACATTGCGCAGTCTCGATGATCAACGAACTAGTTTTAAGGTAATCCAGAATTGCAAAGCAGATTAACAGAAGATTAACCCTTAACCCGCGCAGATCATAACCCCATTTTCGCGAAAATGTTTTTCATAATACATTTTTAGATATCACAGCGTTTACCAGTTTTGCCAAATATCTGTTATTTGTTATTGTATTACTAATTTTAAACTTTGTAATTCTCTAACATGGATGCAACTTATAATAAAAATATATCATAATATGATTATATAATATAGATAACTTGAAAAATAAAATTTAAGTATAACTGAATAGCAAAAACAAATCAAAATCAAGAATGAGAAATCTATTTCTAATTACATAATTTATAATATATATCCAGCTCACACGTTATATACGGACGTATTCCAAGTTATACCATATCCGCAATGTAATATTTTCAGAAAGTTGCATGAAGTTCTATCACCCTAAACACAAGTTATGATCATTATTAATATGTAACAAACACTCATACCTAAACATTTATATACTGACTATATGGAGATACCCAACCTCGGTTATTTAGTGTAATTGTTTTTTATCCGAAAAAATATTACCTGTTACAAAGACTAATCACACGAGAATAATTCAGGTTGCATTCTATATCACTCGGTGGTTAAATACATGCATTTGTGAAACGTACAATTCGTACAGTAATATACTGATAGAGGAACAACATTTTTAAAAAATCCATGTTCACTAACTTATTTGTGTTAATTTTTCTTAAATGTTACATGACAGTTAAAGAGATTTCAAAAGTGTGCCTTTTGTTGGACAAAATCAGATGGGCTGACTAATTTCTCTTTCGTGTTTCGGAGATAACTAATGGGATCGTGAAAAGCCCATCCGCTGTTAGCGATAATGCAGACGAAAATGTACAGAAAAGAAGGCACGCTGGAAATAATGAAATGATCACATAAAAAACTGATGAAAGAGGTTCACATAATGGAATAGTGAATATATTCAAAGAACTGCTGCTGATATTTTGCGAAACGCCGAACACTTAAATGAAAAATCGACATGCAAGACATATATTTGAGGAATGATAAATTGAAAACCACAAACCGATCATAAGACGTAAGAAAGTTTAGCTAACGTTCATCATTACATTACAGACATTCTCTGTTCGGATATTACGCTATGATGCGTAAAACCAGAATCTTATACATGTTTTGAATTCCACCGTTGAAATAGTGTGGGTGTCATCACATATGGTTCTTGAAATAGATATACAACTGTTAATGACTTCATACATGCACGGGTTTTCGTTTATATAGTATATTATATTAATCAATATTATATAATCGAAACATTACGCCATGTCTGTGCACACTGGCATGTACAAGGATGATGGGAATTGAACCAGGTTCATTCTTTGAACCTGGTTCAATTCCTATCAACCTTAATACTTTTTTTTTCATTTATCATCATGCTTCCGTCTTGCATTCACGTTTATAAACTATCGTTTATAGCAATCATTTGCTTTTCAACGACAATGTGGAATCAGAATTATGACTTCTGGACATGACATGATCTAAATATTTTACGTTTAAGACGCACCATTGATAAATCGATCAGTTAACAACACTACAAGTGACGCTCTACGCTAGTTTCTATATCGAGAATTATGAAACTGAGAGATAATGCTATGGGCTCTTAAAATTACAGTACAACGACGAGAACGTACATGGTTAGGACATCATTCCTATCAAAAACAATACTACACAGAACCGAAGAAGGTGGACGAAGCAGAGGCGAATAAATTAAAATATAAAAAGACAACTTCCTGGACTAGACAAGACCTATTTCTTCCCATTCATCCGCATCGCTGAATATGGAAATCGCTTGAGGACTCTGTGTGCATCCAATGTCGTACCTAATATGTTTAAATCTTGCTCACATATTAAGTCATAACAGTGATAACATATGGTTTATAATATTGTATGTCTACGTTAATTATTCATATATTCAGGTTTGTCACTATCTGATTTTGGAAGCTTGATCATGACACTAGGATGCTCTATCTTTTTAACCCCCGCAATAATTACAGCTGATTTGACGTTCGAGCCCTTAGAAGTGATATATGTGACAACTAATTCCGTGCGCCTGTGTTTCACTCGTATTAGCAGTTGTATTACAGCGATGATTACATTGGAGAGATGTCTGTGTATAACAATCCCATTAAAGGTACGTTATGCAGTCAATGATAGATATATTATGTATTCTTGTGCAGTATTTGTATTGAATGGTGGTACTTTATGCAGTTGCAGTATCAAGCTGACGTGTCTCCAATATCTATTACACTGTCCTTGATAGAGCTGGTGTCCCAAGCATTGACACGATCCTGATGCAGACACAGATTCGTTGGGCAGGTCATTTGGTGCGTATGCCAGAACATCGTCTGCCAAAGATACTTCTCTATGGTGAGCTAGAGAAGGGTATACGATCTCAAGGTGGCCAAAGGAAGCGCTACAAGGACTCGTTAAAGGACTCTCTGAAATCCTTTGAAATAGACCACGATACATGGGAAGAACTTGCACAAAATCGATCTACATGGAGTTCTAAAATAAAAAAGAGCACATCATCTTGTGAAAAGAAGTGAAATGCAGCAGCTCAACAGCGGAGAGCAGCTAGAAAGTCACGGATAGACCAAGATCCGTCTACAGTCGGTATTCCATGTCCAAACTGTCCAAGGACATTTACAGCTCGAATATGGCTCATTAGCCATCTACGAACTCATAATCAAGGACATAACTAAAATTGAATTTTCAAAAGTGGATGTAACAAATGGTCATCATCACTTGTGATGGACGAACAACACCCAACATCTATTACTCATAACACACAACAATTTATACCCCATAAGTCGATATTTAATATATGCTTTCATATATATATATATATATGTATTCAGTTAGATGGGGGTTACAAAATCAAACATTTGGAATAGACTGAGTATCACGAGTTTGAAAGCTTTTCTGACTATTTAATATAGAAAGAAACGATATGCTAAATGGTGTTTTAATTACAAAAGACGTAAGGGTATCCTGCAAAAATAATTGAATCACAAGGTGCTTATAATAGTGTTTCAAAAAACATCATCATCTTATATACAAGTGCAACCGGAAAATGAAACAGAAATCTAACATGACTTGTCTCTAATATTAACTGAGAGTCAAAAATTAAAATGTGAAAACATGAAATACATTTTGAATAGTATGGCGTTTTTGTGTTTTCTAATTATTTTGTCGCGCATTCTTGGCATGCGATTAGTTACTTTTGGCAAAATCATGTTGACAATACTAACTGCATCAGAAAAATACACATACAGTGCAAAAAAGTGACTGGCTGTAAATATGCAATCTGGAATAATATTATTTATCAGATGTACTGCTGTTACTAATATATAATGTGTTATATTGTATTATTTTAAGGAAAATATTTGGTGATTGTGTTAGTGCTTCAAAAAATTATTGTAATGATTTCTGGTGTTATTATATACGACACTACTGCTTTTATGATGGATGATGTTAGTAGGCAAAACTGGTCTATAAGTATATTCCCGCGCAAAGCCACAGTAATTTGTAATTTTTCTTACACAGTAACTTTTCTTGTAAGTTGTGAAAAGGATATCTTATGGCTATGTTATTCATTTAATTCATATCACCGTTGATTTAAAATTTGTTGACAGTGAAAATGGAAAACAGAAGTTATTGTTTAATGGACAATTATAACGAAAAAAGCAACGCGATGAAACTATGCTGGAGGTGTAAAAAATTGCAAAACACAAAATGTATTATACATTAAATTAAACTCACTTTAGTTGTGATTTTTTACCTATAGGCACGCACTCTCACGCGCACGCCCATACATACCATACATGCAATACAGACATACAAACACATATACACATACATACACACACACATACACACAGATATATGCATACATACATACATACACACACACACACGCACGCACGCACACAGAGTAAGACATTCAGACAGACAGACAAACAGAAATACATACATACATACATACATACATACATACATACATACATACATACATACATACATACATACATACATACATACATACATACATACATACATACATACATACATACATACATACATACATACATACATACATACATACATACATACATACATACATACATACATACATACATACATACATACATACATACATACATACATACATACATACATACATACATACATACATACATACATACATACATACATACATACATACATACATACATACATACATACATACATACATACATACATACATACATACATACATACATACATACATACATACATACATACATACATACATACATACATACATACATACATACATACATACATACATACATACATACATACATACATACATACATACATACATACACACATACACACATACACACATACACACATACACACATACACACATACACACATACACACATACACACATACACACATACACACATACACACATACACACATACATACATACATACATACATACATACATACATACATACATACATACATACATACATACATACATACATACATACATACATACATTCATACACACATACACACATACACACATACACACATACACACATACACACATACACACATACACACATACATACATACATACATACATACATACATACATACATACATACATACATACATACATACATACATACATACATACATACATACATACATACATACATACATACATACATACATACATACATACATACATACATACATACATACATACATACATATGGAGCCTTCGGCGGCTCCGAGCAAAAACCAAAGTTAAAACACACACAATCAGGGATCTCCTATTTGCTGATGACTGTGCTCTAAATGCCAACACTGAGGCTGATCTACAATGTATTATAGACATATTCTCCAAAGCATGTACCAACTTTGGGTTTACTATTAACACAAGAAAACAGAAATGTTACAACCAGCCCCTGGAAAAAACTATCTCGAGTCCTGCATAAAGGTAAATTGTGTAGCACTGAAACTTGTGAATAGATTCACATATCAAGGTAGTACGCTATCACAAAATGCCTACGTTGATGATGAAGTGTATACAAGGATCGCCAAAGCAAACAGTACTTTCGGCAGATTGTACGCAAATGTGTGGCGTAGAAATGACATTAACCTACAGACTAAGCTGAAAGTTTACAGAGCAGTGGTACTTCCAGTGCTGTTATACCCTAGTGAAACATGGAATATGTATAGACGTCATGTGAAAAAAAAATCATTTTCACACAACTTGTCTCAGAAAAGTTATGAACATCAGATGGTAAGACAAAATTTCAGATACCACTGTCCTTGAGAGAGCTGCTATCCCCAGAATTGACACTATCCTGATGCATACACAGATTCGTTGTGCAGGTCATTTGGTGCGTATGCTAGACCATCGTCTGCCAAAGATACTTCTCTATGGTGAGCTGGAGAAGGATAAACGATCTCAAGGTGGCCAAAAGAAGCGCTACAAAGACTCGTTAATGAACTCACTAATAGCCTTTGAAATAGACCACGATACATGGGAAGAACTTGCACAAAATATATCTACATGGCGTTCTAAATCAATAAGAGCGCAACTTCTTGTGAAATGAGGAGAAATGCACAGTTAGACCAAGATCCAACTATAGTCGTCATTCCTTGTCCGAACTGTCCAAGAACATTTACAGCTAGAGTATTGCGCATTAGCCATCTACGAACTCATAATCTAGGACATAACTCTAAGTGAATTTTCAAAACTGGATGTAACAAATGGTCATCATCACTTGTGATGGACGAACGAACAAACATACATACATACAATATTTTTTGGAGAATTGATATTTCAAAGAAGTTGCATTCGAATAATTGATTTTGGAAGAATTCATTGTCGAAGAATTTGTTTGCGACGACATGCATTCGAAGAATTAGTTTTCCAGGAAATAGTTTTCCTAGAATTTGTTTTCTAAAAACATGACAGACAGCAGAAAAATGCATTGGAATACTCATAAATGTATACTGGAAATAAGTATTTACAATAACAACTAAACATGAATATTCAAAGGATAATTGTATAAACATACGATCGAGGTACGGAGTTTAGTGACCATGAGTCTGCTTAGCATATATTTATAGGTCTTCAAAGACTTGTTAAAGGTGAAGATAAATAGGGAATTACTAAATAATCGTACATATGACAGAACTATGGCAGAACTATCGGTTAAAAATGAACAGTAGCCATAATTTTCGCCTTTCCAGAAGATATAATTATTGATGTGCTATAAGAACTATAATTTACAATTTACGATTCATGGCTCCGATGGATGTGACTAACAATACCAAAATGAGTCACAAGTAGTCCTCCAGCATGAGCCTCCGCTATATAGAATTCCCGTGCACAGAAAGTAAGCAAGCATTCATTCGCCATGTTTTTTTATTATTGCCATGCTTTCTCATTGGTCACTTTTTATACTTGAAATCACATGCCAAGGAGGGCATACTTTTTCATTTGTTTATATACCATTTCTGTTCTCTCCCATCAATGCAGCAATATCCATGACATCCTGCTCCCATGATTCCTTAGCAATGCATGTATCATGCACATCTCATTTGCATACGTCTTGGTACCGAAGAAGACGTAGATCATGAAATGTTTTCCCATATTGCAGTTCCTCATATAGTAGATATTTTGGTGTTCTGTCAACATACATCCTCCGTGCGTGTCCCAGCCATCTGAGCCTGCGCAGTTTGAGCATAGAAAATACACTAATGAGTTTTAGTGACGTTGTCCTGCAACCTAACTATAAGAATACAAGGTAGGCATAGGATGTGAAATCAGTTTACTCGTATCTCCAGTTAGAAATTGTTTGTCAATGTTTCATTGCAATAGAGGAAGAATTTTACTTCATCATCTGGAAAGATAAGCTCTGGTAATATATGTCATTGTTTATTTAATGAGTTAGCAGCCAGTGCAATACAGTATGATACTTCTGTTATGAATATCCTGTTGTAAACATCTTGCTGCAAAGGTATGTGAAGTTGTAAACTTTTTCAGGTGTTGTCGTTTAGTGTAATGTCCATTGGTTTGTTGGTAAGGTCAAATATTTTTGTTTTGGATGTGTTGATTTCAAGCCCAAGTTGCGCAGAGAATAATTAAAGTATGTTTTTTCTTGGGCATCTTTGTGACTTGGGCTAAGTAACGCTAGGTCGTCTGAAAAGTCGAGATAATCTAGAATGTTATTTCAGAGCCATTCGATACCACTGTCTTTATCGTCAGTGAAATTTCGCATGACCCAATCCATTGCAATACTAAATAACATCGGTGACATGGCACATCCTTGCTTCACTCCTGAATTTTCTAGGAACAATTCAGAATTGCCAGATTCTGTTCTTACAGAACAGTGTCATACAATGCTTATGTAATGTTCATGATTCAAGAGGAGAGCGAAGTGTATTCTAAAAGAAAGTGTGTATGTGTTTTTGTTTGTTTTTTTGTTTTTTGGGAGGGGTGGGGGGGGCGTAAGTATGAAGTATTCCAGTACGCCACTATTGATTCCACAGTCTTCAGAAGAAACAATACCAAAGTTAATAGTTTGCGTCCATGCCTGTTTGGACTCAACTCTACTTCTGAGGGTTGCCCAGAGTGATTCAACTCTACTTAGGAGAGTTGTTCGGCAGCTGTTATTATTATGTGTTGTAAATACACCATCACTAATTACTACGTCGAATTCCTTTGCAAGATCATTGACAACAACATACAAGAGATGTGTTTATTCACGAATGTCTCTTATACATGACATCATACAAATATTATAACCTTGTTTTTTTTTAATCTAACCCTGTTTCTACTAAAACCGCACTGCTATTCAGGATAGAACCAATCACCTAGAACTTTCATTTTTCGAGGCATAATTCTAGCAAGTATGTGGCAACAGTCGGTAGGACAGTGGATAAAGATCACTAATGTAGCCATTCTGAATTAAATGAATGTAACAGAAAACTGGCTAAACAGCATGAATTTTTCCAGAAAACTACAATATTTTGACGATATCAAACATCATGGCAGCCTAGAGAAGACCAAAACTGATTGGATGATTCCAGAGATACGAATCAAATGCAGACCAATACGAAGATGAACGCAAGCTATCAAACGACTATCTGTACATGATAGTAAAAGAAGCAGGAAGACTGGCTCTAAATAATTTACTAATCTGGACAATGACAGCACAAGAAAAAAGGAAACTAGTAGCATTAGAACAAGCATGCCTATGAAGAATAGTTGGAGTATCATTAATAGATAGAATTATAAATGATACCATCAGAAAGATAGCAAATACAGAACCAGTATTAGAATACACCAAGCGACAACAGATAAAATAGTGCTCACGCACGTAAAGAATACCAACAGATAGTATGCCATAAATGAGCATGACACGTAGACACGATGGCCAGAGGAAGACCATGCACAAGATGGACCACACAAATCAAAGAGACTACGGGAACAATCCTTCAAACATCACACAGTGAGGCTTTCTCCACATAACACTTCTACTCCTTACATCGCGAGAAACAAAACGGGTACATAGTATAGTTAGATGAATGGATATGATTAGGCAAACTTTTGCATCTTATCTATGCACACTGCTAAAACAACTGTCAACAAATACATAGGCCGAGCAAAATTGTTTCAGCTTTCATACGGTCGTTTATTGTTTTTAACCGGTTTAATACCATTTCTACGTGCATTTTGTTAATATCATGTGTATTTCAGTTCTCGAGCTAATCGTAGAATACTGTTTACATCTGCGTTTCTGTTGTATTCATAAATTCTAATTGATTACGCATTACACATTCTTCGTTAAAATTGAGGCCACTGTGTTCCGGAAAGAACACGTCAAACGAGACACATGAGATTACATAGCTTTATATAGCTACACATTTGTGCTATTATTAATATATCCGCAATCCTACAAGCGAGAAATATATTGTGGAAGGGATTGTGTCAGTGGATGTTTGATCTAAAATGTAATATTTGTTACTCATTTTGTGTTGTTTGATATGTCCAAACTGATACATATCAAAGTCATCACTTCATTATAAGAAATATATTCGCATATATGCTTATTCTATGTTTTCAACCAGGCAATTCAGAACGTTTATTCCTAATATATATATATATATATATATATATATATATATATATATATATATATATATATATATATTGCACGTTTGCACACTGGTATCTATAGTGTATTCCCATGTTATTTATGCCTACTTTATTTTACTTTATTTTGCTTGGCACAGTTTCATGCATGCAATACATTTCTCTTTTGTGATATATCAGTTCACTAACATTCTTCTGTTTTTGAAAGTTGACATTCATATGCCAACGTTTATGTGCAATATTTTATCAGTTAATTAGATAATAGTTAGCTATCAGATCATCATTATAAGACATGGAACAAGCCATATTTGTTCCGATCACATATTCGGTTTGTCCTTCAGCATGTGATAACTGACTGATGTTCTGTGTTGTGGTAACTTCTTTTGATTATTTTCTCACAGCTATATTGATGACATGATATGTGGATGGTACGCTTTATCTATGCCCACCGTTCCATTTCTATAACATGTATTCTACGTGGGTTATCGTTAGTTACTGAACATTACTGATTAACATAAACATAGAAATGCAATTAATTATAATATGCTTGTGAACTGTACAGAGCTGTTTTGTTTAAATTACAATTTTGCGTTTTGATAAAAGATGTCATTATTTGAGCTGCAATATGTACAGTAGTTCTGGCCATGATTACATTTGGTTCATAGGATAATTAAATTTCTTTAATATTGGTTACATTGTGCCTGGTTCTTGGCTGCTGTTAGCTTCCTAGATTAAGTAACGCTTGCTGACTATCATTTTCTTGTCTCAATCATTCATCTTTATCAATTAAATACCAGCACTCTAGAATTCATCATTATTCATTGCCTATTTTATTTTTTTATTTTTCAGATTGCAAGCATTATTACACCAAAAAGAACAGCAGTTATCACAGCTTGCATAGGCATCATTTTCGTTAGTAGTGGTACCCCATTATGGGTTGTCAACAGACTGGGCGTGAAGTATTCTACAATTAGAAACAAAACACTTGTTGGTCTTGTGTTTACAGAAGATCCGGTACTGGTTAACAAAATTTCGTATATCGTCAACAGTTTTGTTATTGTGTTTGGTGCATTCGTAGTCATCGTTGTGTGCACTTCAATACTATTAATAACTTTACATCGAAAGAGTATTTGGAGAAGAACAACTGTAAAAAGTGCAGAAGTTGATAGAGTCTCCAGCCGTAATCGAAAAACATCAGCAATGGTTGTTATGATTTCCACGTTGTATATTGTTTGCTTTATACCTGTAGCCGTTAATGTGTTTGCCTTGTCTTTGCGTCCTGAGTTGTCTGTAGGAGGAAAATACATGGGTATATCCGTAATAATTGCCGGATTTGGATACATTTTAGAAAGTATCAACTCATCAGTGAATATATTCATTTACTATCGCATGAGCAGTAACTATAGAGAAGCATGGAAAAAGATGTTTTAAAGTCTGAAGTTGTGAAAAAAATTCAAATGTGACCACATGTACTATTTATGTAAACTTTGTGATGCATTATTGCAGTTTTTTATCTGGGTATAAGCATATTCATTGAATCAGATTACATGCCGTCTAGCCATGACCGGATTTAGACGTGATATGGCCCTAAGCTATTTGAGATATTCATTCATTCATTCATTCATTCATTTTCCTTTTGCACTGAAGTAAGCGCAAATGGCAGAGGTCAGATCTCTCCGATACTGTCTGTTCAAAGCTATTCTGTGCAGTTCTTGAATAGTATGAATATTGGTTGTTTTACTTTTGGTCTATCCCTTGCTCTTTTGCTTGAATGAAAAAGAATTGGAATGAACTGACTTCTTTTAAACACAAATCGGTCTGGATTTTACGCTATTAGTTGGTTAGTCCAATGATTGACGGAGTGACCCAGACTTTATTATAGAAACACCCTCCATCAACGGACGTCACTACTAGAAGTCACAAATATGATATATGGGACCCTTTATACGTCCTTTATTCGTAATATATGATAATTGCTCACTCGGACAATATTTTTGGGAGCCCAAAGAAAGTGGAGGCCCTAAGCTATAGTATGAATAGCTTATACGTAAATCCTGCACTGTTCAGTTCCTATATTCACCTATATTCAGTTCAAACTACTCGTTCCTTGTATTGCCAGTATGCGGTGAGAAACGTTAATTTGTGCATATCTTGATGGCCGTGTAAAGGGGGGGGGGTGTGATTCTGGCCATTATGATGAATTTGAAGTATTTAGCAAGAAATGTATTGAAAACGTGTCCGAACTTCTAAAAATGACATGTGTACAACTATTTTACTAGATTTCAGTACATAACATAATAAAGTCATTTTGTTGTGGCCGTAAGACACATATGGTGTACTAGTCATCAAATCAAGATGGTCTCTTGGCATGGGATTTGTGTCATTGTAAGGATACGCTGTAAAATTGTGATTGCACCAGACACTCTAGGGTAATTATCTATACTAAACCGTGTTTTTCTTCAAGTCCAAAACTCATTCAACAGAAATAATTTCTTAAAAGAAAAAAATTTGACCAATTCTTTATTTAGAATTGACCGGCGTCACAGCCTATAGTGAGTGAGTATGGTCAGATGGACATTATGTACAAGTTACTCGTCCCACTGTAAACTCATTCACAAACAGAATTTTGCAGTAGAAACAAAATAACAGAAAAATAACATATCAATAATTTATAATATGTGTGTGATAAGCTAATTGATCGTGAGTTACAGAATATGTGTGTGATAACCGAATTGGTGGTGAGTTATATAATATGTGTGATAACCGAATTTTGTTACATATTATTGTGGACAATTATTAACGTAAGCTATTTACCTTATACAATGGTTTTACCTAACGTAATCACTGGCTTTCAAGCACCATATAATAATGTACCAGTTCCTTGTGGGAAGGTATTGTTTACTCCTCGATGACCTGTGTTGTAGATTTTTAGTGAATACCTCTACACAATAAGTTCCCAATGTGAGCGGTACCGCCTCCCAGTGAGCTCTGAAGCTGTCTACGGGGGCGATAGTAGATTCAGAAGACATTTGGAGGGGCGTTACGGTGGTATAACTCTTTGGCAAAATGTCTTCTCATATAGATGTATCACTTCCACTATTTTGAAAATATGTGATTAGAATTCAATTGTATCCCATGAATTAGTTATGTCATTACTGCTCTTTTGATGTTTCAGAGGGGTTTCCCGTATTAGCGAAAATTATTGAATGCATCTAAAGCTAATGAAAACATTTGTTATTGTTTTGTAATTGAGCTAAACACAACGATAAATATAATTGTTACTGCAATAGTCTGACTATGGACGAGTTACAATGGAATCCCATTACAACAACATGTTCCAGATCGACAAAATAGGTATGTAATATCAGAATTTCGCTATAAACAATAAAGAATAAATATAGTTTTGAAAAGTATTGTATATCTGCAAATGTGTTATAAAATCATGCAGTATAGAGGGATATCACTGCATAAATAAAAACAACAGAGTATTTCACACCAAGTGCATACGCAGTTGTATTTATTATTTCTCAGAAATAAACAGAAAATGTCAGTAAAAACAATCAGGTTTTAAATACATGGG
Organism: Meghimatium bilineatum; assembly: GCA_034231615.1. Lineage (NCBI taxonomy): Eukaryota > Metazoa > Mollusca > Gastropoda > Stylommatophora > Philomycidae > Meghimatium > Meghimatium bilineatum. The sequence continues at coordinate 40,807,844 of CM067322.1, forward strand.
ACGTTTGGTTATTTCTGAAAATAGAAGTGAAAGTGATCTCGCATGTAGCAGTAAAGTATTTAGCTAACATAAATATATCTATTCTATCTATGTATTCGATGAAACCCTTTGTTGCCTTACTAGGCGTAATTTTGTCTGCAACTTTTAATCAAAACATCTGATTCATGTTAACAAGATATAATACTTTGTAAGGAAATGTAAGTTCTCTAAAATATTAATAACATGCGAAAGTCCGCGCTCTTGTCAACAATTATCATGTAAACTGTATTGCTCCGAATATATTATTATTACATCTTAGTAATGTATTTGTGGTAGCTCTCTGATAAAAATTTGCATCACGGATAAACACAAGAGATTATGCCCATTTGTACACGCAATTTCAATGATTAGTCATGCTTTCTCAGTAGAAGTTGGATAATCTTCAATAAATAATGGGTCCGCCTACGTTCGAAATTCGATCAAATTAGTTCGCGGTTTAAAGCTGATAGTCCTCTAACACCGTGAATGTATAGCGATGCATATCAATTCTACAAAACTGCAATTGTAGTTCCTTATACAGGACACTATTAAATTATTATTATTTAATAGTAAACGTGTGTCAGTAATGCCGCAGGTTTATACTAAAATAATAAAATAACCACTACTGCTTATAATTGCATGGTTGCAGGGTACTAATATATACATTTAAATATGATTCATAATTACACAATCAAATGCATGTTTATGTAAAAATATCATAGTGGATGCAGCATCATGTTGTATTTAAAAATACATAATGATCTAATGGCAATCTAACAATATAACCTCTACTATATGTTTTAAATATCAAGCAATAATTACTTAAGCTCTCATTATTTGCCACATGATTAAAACTTATACTCCAAAAATCAACGTAGTAATTTTTTATATTTTACATTAAAATCAGTTAGCACAGTAAATCTATTTTTCAACATTACATTTACCTTAGTAATAACAATTGGACTACTTAGCATATTAATACAAAATGATAATAATTATACAACTAATCAAATGGACTGACAACAATTACACTGAGTAAATATTTACGTTTATTGGCAAAGTGGATGAGTAGATGGCGTTTAATTGCGTTTAAACAATAACTTCTAGAAACCCACCCGACTAACATGGCAGACGATGAAACCAATATATTATATATAAATGAGAACGAACAATGCCAGTGTTAAAAACTAAAGAAAACCATCCAGATGCTAATGTTATTATGATGCAGAATAGTTCAGTATTTGATGATCCATTCATTATAAGTAATGAAGCACTTATGATTTTTTCCTGGCTCGTCTATTGTGTATTATGTCAAATAGTAAACATATTCGGCATAGTCACAAACAGTATCAACATAATATGTTTTATTGAACAAGGTTTTAAAGATTCAGTAAACATCAGTTTGTTAGGTATGTATGTGTATTAACAATAATTCGTATGATACTTGATGTAATTCATCATGAATACACTTTCTAGCAACATGGCAACTAATCAAACATTTTTTCTTGTGATGATTGTTTCACATATTAATATATGATATTACAGATTCCAGTTTTAAAAATTGTTATCTTGTGACAGAGATACTGGTGTAGTGCAAAGGCTATTATCTATTCTAATGGACACTATCGAATGATGACATAACGCATACAATGAGTGCACTGTAGTATTAGTTAGAATTGTGTAAGGTACTGAGTACTTGGAAATCTTCGCATGAGAAATAGAGTAGAGATGCAGTTAGAAGTGATCCTATACTTCATACCATTTTGTTTGCTTTATCGGGCTTTGTCGTGCTGCTGTACAAAACGTGCTTTGTCGTGGTGTTATGCGGACAGTACTTTGTCGTGATTCTGTACAGAGCAGAACGTGATTTTTCGTTGTGTTGTACAGAGTTAGTCTCGGCTGATCAATGTACCACGTAAGAATCCAGCTGCAAGCAACTGTGCACCTGCACCATTGCCTGGTTAACACATTCGGATAACCTACACACTTACATATTTTGGGGCCCCCTTAACAAACTTACATACACACACGTACACATACATATTCATAGTACATACATGCATGCTGACAACATTCTCTGCAGGCATGCCTCTTGTCTCAGGAGAATGTGTGCTTAACACTGTATATATATATATATATATATATATATATATATATATATATATATATATATACCTTATATATATATATATATAATTATCAATAAGCCAGAAAAGATCCAACATTCAGGTATGGGCCACACAAACACAAGTAACAAAGTAGTTATATTAAACAGTAATTATATAGAAGTGGTACGAATACCTACCACTACAAATAAAACATATGATGATATACTGTATCATTTTCTGTTACTAATCTTATATCTGTTCAGGCGAAGATCTTTGATAGAAACACCGTTTTCGTCTTTATCCTTTTTATTATAGTTGTTCTCTTCATCTTTCTTGCTTACCTGTGGTAGATATTTTCAACACATAATTATCGTATTTACCAACGGCCCTGATACGACATCAACAATTATATGACTCTTCTGTCGTCACACGTCTACACATCTCTCCTAAATCAAACATCTCTCCTGTTTTATTTCGTTCATATTTCATTACAGTTTTTTGAGCAGCTGATTCCATCTTGACCAAATAAAACTCTAACGTTATTTTGTCACGCCTGGGCCGTAGAAAATTGTACAGGAATAATGGAGTTTTACATAAAAATAGTTGCATTTTATCGTTCTTGTGCGTAGTAATACGTTTTTGATAAGAAATGTCCTGGCCTTTTGTAATTAAAAGAACAACTTTTAATGGGAGGAGGAGTTGGGACGTAATTACGTACCTATCTACTGAATTCCTAGTACCAAAAGTCTGATTTGTTAAGGAAGGTGGGGGGGGGGGGTAGTTTTAACCAAATCCCCAGCTAGAATATCTCAATCTTATTGTAGACAGCCACAGATAAAATCACGCTAACACAGTGTATTATCATTATTAACATTAGTAATACTTTCTTTTTCCAATGTTGAATTTTCTTTCTACATCCTACTGTACTTTCTTTTCATAGACATGGTCGATGGTTTCAATGGTTGCTTCAAGATGTGTGTACAATTGTTATTTCTTTGGTTTTGTCAATATTTCTATATGAAATGTAAGATCTGGTCATTATCTGCGGACTTAGAGAGAAGAATCCAGGCTTTTGAGAACAAATGTTATAGATGTGTGCTGTGTCTTTTACTGAGAACATAAGAGCAATGTCTTTGTACATGATATAACCAATGTATTAGCGTGTCAACACGAACCACTGTTTATAATCGTGAAACGTTATAAATTCCATTTGTAGGGCACGTGAAGACATTCCTAGTTAACAAGAGATGTTTTTCAAGTTGCTGTGGAGGGTGGAAAAATACGATGTGAACAGAATAAGACATGGCTGAATAATATCAAGGACTAGACAGGGTGTGACATTTCGAAACTCATCACGTTTGTAGAGGATAGAGACGTGTGGAGATCTCCCTGCATCAAATAGCTCAATGTGACAAGCATACAATCCTGAAGGGCTATTGATTTTATTATTATAAAATTATTATTTTTATTATACTATTATTATATATTATTATAAAATAAACCATGCAATTATATTATAGTAAGAACATGTCCATCTTTCCAAGTTAAATTATTGTTATAAATATAAAATAATATGCATGGTGACGATGAAACCTGAAAATGTGTAACCTTTTAAACTGAGTGTCTCTAAGCCAGACATGTGCGTGTCCTGAGCTGTTGCCGCTTCCAAACACCACGTAATGTATATTACCATTCATAGTTTGGAGCTCAATTCACAGAGATAGGACATTTATGAACAATTTACAACTAAGCAGTACGTATGTGAGGCCCATTCACACTACGATCACAAATACTACAATGACACATTCTAAAGGGAAGCATGGTGAAGTGGACAATACGTATGCCTGGTTCCAACACCACCACTATAGAAATCTAAGAAGGTAATATTTTCCTTACAAGTTTTAAGTACGCGATGGATGTGGCTCACAAGATCACTCTGAGTCACAAATAGTCTTCCACATCATCTACACGGACATGCACGAAAAATATGCCACGAAGAGATAAATACTGAACCTAGAACTTCGATTCTTTCTACGCTGTCGATCGTGTATCTATCATAACTTCAAATATACCTTTATTCTGCATTAAAATAAATGAACTCATTTTAGTGCGCTTACAACGATGTTGTCAATGTGATTGAAATATGTATGATCCGTCGACAATCGATTTAGTATCAGCTTCTTCACGGTCTTGTCACGAAATATAACAATAATTTCTACTAGACTATAATTTCTACTTGACTATAATTTCTACTAGACTATAATTTCTACTAGACTATAATTTCTACTAGACTATAATTTCTCTTCGATAACAGTTACCATGTTGTTCCGACAGGCCGATGTTGTGCTTGAACTAGTTACGGGCATGGCGTGGGTGGGCGGAACAACATAGAAACCTGTCGCAAGGCCAGAGTTGTGCCCTGATGTCGACGTCTGTTTCTGCGACATTAGACTCGAAGCAACATTGAGTCGGATGTCTGCTGGAACAGAGGGCGGATCACTTATGGGAATGTCCCACGTGCTGTGAGGCCAGTTTCTAATCAAGAATAAAGAATTCTACTAGACTATAATTTCTACTAGACTACGACATTCCTCATAATTTCTCGTTATATTCATGCGCGCATTAATTGTCATTGTCACCAACTAGGAAACACGATAGCATCTACAACACCAACACTACCTACTAATACTACACATACACAAACTATTTATTCTACTACTACTACTACCACCACCTCTACGAATATCACTACTACTATTACCATTACAACGTCTACTTCTAAGACTGCATCTATCACTACTAATATTACTACCACTACCGCTAATACTACCACTAATAATACCACTTTTGACATAAGCTCACGACCATCACCGAAAACTTTACTGCCCCTGCTACTACTGCTACAACTACGACAACAAATGTTACTAAAACTATATCAACAGCTGCTACTATAATGTAAGAAAATGTTTATGTGAGTGCAAGTAAATATCTGTATGTTAATGTCTGTTTAAGTTAATGCATGCATCTGCATATTGTGTTTTAGGTGCACTAACTCTTGTGCGACCATATGTTAGTGTGTGGATGCATTTATGTCCTTGTGCACTTTGTGTGGGTACATTTAATATGCCTATGTACTAACTTCGACAAAGATTTATATATTTCTATATATATATATTATATTTATATATATATATATAAGTATTCATACTTATATATTTAGGTATTCATATATATATATGAATAAGTATGGATAAATGTATGTATGTTATGATATGTTTCTCCATGGCCATAAGCTGCACATAGGGCAGAAACCATAGCTTTCCATTTCTGTCTTTGTGTTGTCAGGTCTTTCAGTTCTTGTGTGTTGTTTAGGTTCATTGACATGCGTTCTTTATTAATGGTTCTCTGTAGAGTTTATCTAGGTCTTCCTCTTCTTCTTACTCCCTGTGGCATCCAATTTAGTGACTGATTTTGAATTCTTAGGATGTTCATTCTGAGAACATGGCCGATGTAAGGCCATCACCTTTGTCTAATAAAGGAAGATATATAGGTTTGTTTGCTTTCCTTTCTTATAGTAGTGTTAGATTTAAAGTCACTCCACTTAACCTTCAGAATGGTACGTAGGCATTTGTGTTCACAGTTATTAGTGTGTGTGTGCGTGCGTGCGTGTGTATGTGTATCTGTGTGTAATTATGTATGTATGTATTTATGTATGTATGTGTGTGTGTCTGTGTGTGCGTGTGTGTGTATGACCCAATGCCATTTTACTTGTATTATATTACTGGGGAGGACTTGTATGTATTTATGTATGTATGTATGTATGTATGTATGTATGTATGTATGTATGTATGTATGTATGTATGTATGTATGTATGTATGTATGTATGTATGTATGTATGTATGTATGTATGTATGTATGTATGTATGTATGTATGTATGTATGTATGTATGTATGTATGTATGTATGTATGTATGCATGTATGTATTCATGCATGTATGTATGTATGTATGTATGTATGTATGTATGCATGTATGCATGTATGCATGTATGTATGTATGTATGTATGTATGTATGTATGTATGTATGTATGTATGTATGTATGTATGTATGTATGTATGTATGTATGTATGTATGTATGTATGTATGTATTTATTTATGTATGTATGTATGTATGTATGTAATTATGTATGTATGTATGTACGTATGTACGTATGTACGTATGTATGTATGTACGTATGTACGTATGTACGCAAGTACGTACGTATGTACGTGTGTACGTATGTACGTATGTACGTATGTACGTATGTATGTATGTATGTATGTATGTAATATCAAAATTCCATTTTTTGCTTCCTTTTTTGTTTTACGCATCATCTATTCCAGGTGTTATCTACTGATCCTTTGCTAAAAACTACCTGTGTACTCTATACCAATTTCCTCACCGCCCATAGTCTCGACGTTGTCTATTAGATGCCCCCTGCTACCAATTTTATGTATCATATTGTATTCAAATTTTAAAATAATAAT
>CM067322.1:40814597-40846289 GCA_034231615.1 Meghimatium bilineatum
ACACTAGTCAGGTGAACTCTGGTCAACATTGACTAGGCACCTTATCAAGTATTTGAAAATCTATGCTATGGAGCATTCACTTTACTTACAACTAGTTTCGTAGTATCACACAATAAGGGTAGTGTAATATGTTTCTCAGGAAATACATTATTCTGTTTATCGGCTGACTACTATACACATTATTTTAGTTTGCACACTAGCTCGATATTTTTCGTGTACTGCAGATGAACATGGTGTAGTCGAGAGAACTGAATTATTTGTGTCATGGTTTACAGCGTGTCTGCTAAATGTTCGCCTTTCGTGACCAATCAGACGACATAATTTCTTCAGGGCTATTTTGACACTGTGTGCGATGGGACAGTAAATTCAATCCCAAATGTTATTACGACATAACTTGGCAGGTACTAGTATTGCTATTATTTCCCCCTCTTTCGTGCATTGGCACACACGAGTGATAACAATTATACGATATATTTTTTAAAATGTAAGTTATACATTTATGTAATGCATATTGCTCTGGTATATCTACTTAGTACTGTACAAGTAGACGCCACAACAATTTAAACAAAACAAAACTGAACGAACGAAGCTTCCTGTAATAAAGTTATAAACGGAGATAGCATCAAATAATACAAGGGAAACAATCAGAAATAGTTTGAACATCTTTTATTGGGTCTAGTAATCCTTCCAACCAACAAGAATGCCGTTACACGCCTTTTCTATTGCTCTTAGGCCGTGACCTTCACATTAATTCTGCAAGATAATTTTCAAGACACTGTCGATGTTTCTTTTTTCTCCATTTTTTCGATACCCCAAAGTCATTTGAGTGTCCTTGAATTCATTTAGCTTCCGTGACGAAGAGATTTTAAAAAAAAGAAAAACTATAATAATTCCAATTGCGCGCAACGCACCGAGAGCCCCCTCCCACTGCATCGCTGGGAGGTATATAAACTGCAGGTTTAGAAACAGGTAGTATCACCAATGCCCTGTTGCATTAAACGACAAAGATTACAAAACAGCAAATAATAACAGAAAGTGTACTAACTGCTCTGGCAGCCATAGTGCAAAATATTTAGGATGCCCTGCATACCAAAAATTAAAAATGATCTAAGACATAAACATGTCAAACAACAAAAATTAAACGATAATAAAACACCAAAAGTGCCAAAGGAACGCTGCCATAGTCAGGAACTAGTACACTTCAGAACAGCCGGAAGGCTGAAGGACCAAAGGAGGAAAGACAAAAAGCTGAAACGGACCATTTAGACAAAGTTATACTGGAAAGGATCCAGGAAGGAATCAACAGTCTCAATGCATTAAAGAAGGACAATGAAGAAATTCTCAAACGAATAGAAACTGAGAGACAACTAGAAAATGAGGAAAGGAGACAAAGGAAGGAACAACAGGAAAAGGAAGAAGAGTGGAAGGATATGATCACAAAGGAACTAAGAGAAGTTAGGAACATACTAAAACTAATAGTAGAGAACCGCCAGGAAGAGGAACAACGGACAGGCAGAAGATTAACTAGAACACTGGCTCGGGCAGCAACCTCCAAACGCACTCTACTAAAACCATCAAACACCAATAAGTAAACTTAAATTACAGAGCCTAATAACAATTAGCAATAAAACCATAATGGATAAAAATCAAATAAAGATCATTCAGTGGAATGTTACCAGTGTGAGACAGAATATAGATCCTCTAATGACTTAATATCAATCGGAGAGAGTAATCTATGCTCTACAGGAAACATACCTTAATATTAGCCAAAAATTAAACTTCCCAGGCCATAAAATAGTAAGAAATGATCGCAACTCCAAAGGTGGAGGGGTTGCCTTCATTATTAACGAATCATATAAAATAGTAGACTGGAAAGATTTAACTCAACTAACATAGAAGGAATAAGTGTAACCATAGACAGCAAACCAGTAGGAACTAAAATAAATTAACATATATAACCCTAAAGGAATACTAACCAGCAACGATTTAGAAGTGCTAACATCAAAACTAACTAGGAGAACCCTTATTGTCGGTGATTTCAATGCCCACCACACAATGTGGGGCAGTCATAAGTCAGACAAGACAGGGGAACTTATAGCAGATTTTTGTGATAATAATAACCTAGTCATTCTAAATGATGGTTCTATAACCAGAATTAATCCAATAGTAAATGGCAAAGACTCAGCCTTGTAACAACTTGAGCATTGTAACAACTAACCTATTCACTACCAGGTGGCAGACACTAAATGCTTAGTGCATCTGACCATCTACCAATTGAAATTAATATTAGAGCTAAATGTACTCTCAGTGAAGTAAATCAAAAACCAACATTTAACTATAGAAAAGCCAACTGGGAGGCACTAACAACAGAGCTAATGACAGTAGGAATAAATAATATTAATACCAACAATGTAGAAGAATTTGCTGAGGAACTCACAAATGAACTACTCAAAGTAGCAGTAAAATATATACCAAATGAAAACATGCCAAATAATATTAAACCAGTAAATATAACAAGAAATAATAGACATAAACCTAAAAACCAGTACCATGGTGGAACCCTAAACTGGATGAGCAGATTAAAATTAGAGATAAAGCACTAAAACTAGCTAGATATAAGAGATCAGAAGAGAATATACTAAACTATAAAGAAATAAGAATCAAACAAATAAACTAATCTTTAAAGCTAAACAACTCCACTGGGAGAGCTTTCTGTGAAACCATAAGCTTCAGAACGCCATCATCAGAAGTATGGAATAAACTGAAAGCTATCAGTGGAGGCAAATCCAAACGTAGCATAATGCCAGCATTAAATACAGCACAAACTGATAAAGAGAAGGCTAATGCACTGGCCGAATACTTTTACTCAGTTAGTGCTAATAACAACCTAAACCTAAATGAGATAAATAGACGGCAGACAATTCTGCAGGAACTAAACACTAAACCAATAAATAATGCAGAATATCATCATATAAATGCAGACATAACAATAGGGGAAGTAATTAAAGCAATAGGTGAGAAATCAAACACAGCTTCAGGTCCTGACATCCTAAGCTATGCAATACTTAAAAAAGTACCTACTAATATATTAATGATAATAACTCACCTTTTCAATAACGTATGGGAATCTGGCACCATACCAAAGGCATGGAAGTCTGCCACCATAATACCAATATTAAAGCCAGATAAAGAAGCTAAAGAAGTAAGTTCATATAGACCAATATCACTAACTTCTCACATAGGTAAAATATTAGAGACAATAATAAATAAAAGAGTAGTATTTCACCTAAATAAACATAATATATATAGTCCAACTCAAGCGGGCTTCCGGAGTCGCCGGAGCACGGTTGACCAAATACTAAAACTAGAGCATGAAGTAAAACAGGGTTTCCTAAAAGGTGAAAAAACAGCGGCTGTCTTTCTCGACGTAGCAAGAGCATACGACCAGTGCTGGAGAGAAGGAGCCCTATTTAAAATTAAGAACATAGGTATAGATGGTAGAGCATACAACTACATTAAAAACTTCATGCAAGATAGACAATTCAAAGTACTAATAAATAATGACTTATCAGACTCCTATGAACAGGAAAATGGCATCCCGCAGGGGTCTGTAATATCTCCAACAATATTCACAATAATGGTTAATGATTTAGGAGAAGAATTCTCAGATGTCAAGAACAGTCTGTCACAATTTGCAGACGATGCCGCAATTTGGCGCTCAGGCAATAACATCAGTTATCTAAAAGTAGGAATACAAAGACAAATAAATGAAGTAACAAGCTGGATGGCAAAATGGGGTTTCAAAATTAATGCTCGCAAGACAGTAGGAATGCTATTCAGCATAAATGGGGCTCAAACAAATAAAATTAAGGATATTTTTATAAATAACGAACCAATTACATTCTCACCAACCACCAAATTCTTGGGAATGGTATTAGATCAAAGCCTCAGATGGCATAAACATATAAACTATATAGTAGACAGAAGCAGAGGAGCCCTAAACATGCTTAGGTACATGAGTGGTAGCGGTTGGGGAGCGTCGACTAAGACAATGACGACATTCTATAAAGCCTTTATACGAGGTAAATTAGAATATGCCAGCATTGTGTATGAGTCGACAGCACCAGCCAATATCTCTAAAATAGATATAATTCAAAATAAGGCTCTCTCAACAATAGCTAGGGCGACCAGGGGAACATCTGCTGAAGCAGTTCAAGTAGCTCTAGGAATAATGCCATTATCCCTAAGAAGGAAAGAACTGAGACTTAGCTACTGATCCAAAATAGGAAATGATACCACACATCCTGCATATAAATCATTCAATAGCTTTGATAACATAGGCAAGTTCTCAATTGAAAGCTACCGAACACCAGCAGGTTGGCGATCAAATGCAGAGCTTGACCAAATACCAGAGCTTAAAGATTTAATATGTAATCAAAACCAATATAAAGCAATAATACCCCCTTAGGAATTAATATCACCAGGAACTGACATTTCCTTATATAGGGAAAAAACACCAAAATAGAGATTCAGCTAAAAATAGAGCAATAAACCACATAAATGATGGAACAATAAATAGTCTAAAAGTATTCACAGATGGGTCCAAAGGAGAGGAAGGTCCAACTGGTGCTGAAATAGTCATACCAGACAGGAATATCAATAAGAGCTTTAAATTATCAGAACATACATCAATATTCACAGCTGAACTAGTTGCAATTCTAAAAGCTCTAGAAATAATAAATGATAACCCACCTAAAAATTTAACAATCCTGACTGACTCATTATCATCAGTCCAGGCTATTCAAAATAAACAAGACAGCCAAAGGCCAGATATAGTAGAAGGTATACTACGCATAACAACAAACCTAGCTCACGTTGGTACGAGGGTTAATGTAATGTGGATTCCAGCCCATGTCGGAATACCAGGAAATGAAGCAGCGGACAAGGAAGCCAAGAAAGGACGAACACAAGGAACAGAAATCCAGGTAGGACTTGGCAGATCGGAAACCAGAAGCATAATAAAGGACACAATAATTAAGGAATGGACAGAAAAATGGGACACCAGTGCAAACGGAAGACATGCACATGCAATGCTAAAAGGACCCACTAGGACCACTCAAATAAAGGAAGAGCTGAAAATCCCTGCCAATAGGAAACTACTACGACTTAGACTGGGAAAATCATTACATTATATACTCGAACCAATATGTGAAGACTGTGAAGAGGAAAATACAATAGATCATTTCCTACTCCATTGTCATAAATACAACCATCATAGGCAAGACCTAAAAGATTACTACCAAAACAATAAAATTCCATATAAATTAGAAAAGGTTCTGGGCCATGATGTACCACCAGATAGGCTAAAACTAATTAAACAATTTATAACCAGGACTAAAGCCCTAATTTAAAAATCTAAACCAAATAAGTCATTGTTTGTCATCAGTCTTTCCACAGGCCTCTCTCCACAGCTTTCAAAAAATAACAACCGATGAACGATCACCACAGGATACGACTGGCAATATGGACAATTTTTTGGCATAATCGCACGCATGGTTTTTCAAACTCCCCCAGGCATTAGTGTCACTCTTAAATAAAAAGGCAATACCACCGGAAATAAAGTTTATACAACTAGCAACATAACATTCTATTGCAATAATAGCGCGCACGGTTCTCAATTCGCCCAGACCATAGGTCACACTTAGATAAATGGCATCTTGGCCACAAATAAACATCAACTCCACCTAGCAATATAGATAATTCATAGCAATAGCACACACGGCTTTCCAAACACCCAGACCATTAGGTCACATTTAGATAAAAGCTAATACGGCCTGATATAACCAAAATAGACTTCTGTCTTAGGTTGAAAGGGTCGTGCCTCAGCTAAGAGGCTTAATCCCCCATCTAACAAACAAACAAACAAACAGGTAGTATCTCTCTACTTTGTAGAAATACGGCTGCTTCCTGTTCGTTTCTGGTGCCACTCATTGCGTTAACGGTCATGTTTGTGTTTGCAGTCATGTTTGTTATTATAGCAGCCGATTCTCAGTGAATTAATATGCGAAGTGACTATCTTTTTCTTCTTCTTCAGTGTTCATTCTCAAACTCCCGCTGGATCTCCCGTGTAACAGGACCATCGTCCTACTAGATTTCCAGAAGGATGTAGTCCAGAGAAAGCAAATGCGTTGTGTCACGGTTTTATTTCGTCAAAGGCCCGACACATCTGTCTTCAGCGGAAAGTGACTATCTAAAACGTGGTATTAAAAACTGAACTATATTTTGGCGTCTACTTGTACAGTGCCTTGTACAGCAACAAGATTAATATTTTTTTACGTTATAAGGTACGTTATTATTACTATTTTAACAGTTATAAATCATCAATGTGTGATAATACTGTTGATGATAGTACATCTTTTATTCGAATTCTCAATTCAGATAAAACGAATCGTTACGCCAAGACGAACGGCTACCATCAGCATTCTTATATTCATCATCTTCTTCTCTATTGGCTCTCCGGTGTACGCTGTAAACAAACTGGATACAAAATTGTATCCATTAAGAAACAAATCTCTTGTTGGTCTTGTGTCTACGGAAGATCGAGACGATGTTGAGTCAATTTCATTTGCAATAAATAATTTTGCTATTCCTTTCAGTGCTTTTTTAATCATCGTTATCTGCACATTTATACTCTCGTTTGAACTAAAACGTCAAACACAGTGGAGAGCGAAGACCAACACAACTGCGCAAATTGACAGACTCTCCAGCCGTAACCAGAAAGCAGCCAAGATGGTTGTAATGATATCCACATTGTTTATTGTTTGTTTCATTCCTGTCACTATCAGTGCACTAGTAGCAGCATTTCAATCGGATCGGTCAGTTAACGGAACATACTGGAATATAGCATTACTGTTTGAAGGCTTTGGTTACACAATGGAAAGCATTAACGCATCGATGAACATCTGTATTTACTATTACATGAGTAGTAACTATAAAGATATATTTTGTAAACTTTTCTCCAAGTGTGAAGCATACAGGCGACAGGTCATCTGAGTGATGTATCTAACAGTTTTTTAGTAGACATCGCAGTAAACGAGGAACTAATACCTAAACATAGATCATCACTAATTGTTTTCACGAATACTCGAACATGGGTTAGTTCGGCTAATAGAAAATACAGGTTTGGTAGTTTTCTGAAATGGAAGGCTTGGAGTACTGATCTTGCATCTGTCAGGAATACTACTACTGTTATTCAAGATTGGTGCTCAACAGTTTTTTCATGTAATAAGCGATAAATAATATATAAAGTACCAATGTTACTATTAAAGACTAACTATCAATGTAAAACATAAATAAATAGCAACAACCAAAAGAACAAGAACTACGTGCGTTCATATAAATCAGCATCTACTAAATTTGCCTCATTTTTGAATGTGTCTTGCTGTAAGAAAGACATCAAATAATCACATTAATTTTATTTTGATAATTTCGTGTTTCATATTTATGTCATTATCATCATCAGGTGCCATGCCGGATAGCGTAGGCGATCATGGCTCTCCACAGCTCCCTGTCCACAGTATTATGTATCACGGTCGTTATTTTGCCTGTTGTGACTATGTTCTCAAAACCTGCCTGTCACATCAAGTGGCCAAAAAAAAGAAGATTGCCGTTTCTTATATTGTTGATTAAGGTCCGTTTCGCATTTGACTCTTTCAACACCTCTACATTAGTTTTTCTGGCAGTCCATGGTATTCTCAGCACTCTTCTGTAGCACCACATCTCTGTTGCCTCTAATTTCCCACTTTCCAGTTTCTTTATTGTCCAAGACTCGCACCCATATGTTAGTATCGGGATTATATAGCACTGCAGAATTATCTTTCTCACCTTTAACGACAAGGTCATATTACACAGTATATTTTTCAATTTTTCTGAATGTTGTTTTGCCTGTCCTATTCTGCATCTTATTTCTGTTGAACTTCTTCCATCTGCTGTAATCATTGTACCTAAATATTTGAATTGGTGGACCTGTTTTAATACTATATCAGTCACTTTGATCTTGCAAGGTGTGTTATTTTGTTTCTTTCAAATAACCATTACTTCGGTTGTCTTGATATTTAGGAAGAGGATTTTCTCTTTACTTTCTTTACTTTCAATTAAATCTGGAAGGCCTTCCTCACTTCCATATTTATATATTTCTTGAAAAAAAGGTTATAGTTGGACCGTAACGTAGAATAAAGTCCTTGTTCTTTTGTTTATTGCTATTTATTTACTTTTTACATTGATAACTAGGCTTTAACAGTGACCTTAGTACTTTATATAGTACTTATCATTGATTTTTTGGTTACTGCGGCACTCTCCACTTTGTCGTACATCCTCTGACATTTTTGTTATTTATATATGTTGTAACAGTTATGATTTGGGTTACTGTAATGTACTTATTTCAGAACGTATATTACTTTCTATTGCACGAATAACACGCATACATGTATCATATTATAACAATATGTATTTTCCCTGTGATATTATCTTCTAAGCATGTTTATTAATGCTCATGTATATTGCACAAAAGGACATTAATTGCTGAATAAAAGTAAAGTAACCCATAGCATTTATTAATCCCGTAGGGTGTGAAATGTTAGCGATCTCACATTTCAGAGGCTCTGCAAATAAGGGCGGTAGCCATCTCCTCTTCCTCATTAGCTACTCACAACATTATTGCTGGAATAATGTCATATAAACTGTATTTTTTTCATCAGAAATAAGAAAATATAACTTAGGAATGACTAGTGATAATGAAAATGTGGTACAATATCATTAATTTAAAGGTAAAAAAAAACAAAAGACGAAAACTAGTAACGTTTCGGTCAAATACCTTTGCCAGAAGAAAAGTAGTTACATATTAGAAAATACCGAATTAATATTAAAAGATAAGTTTTATGATATATATATATATATATATATATATATATATATATATATATATATATATAATCATAAAACTTATCTTTTAATATTAATTCGGTATTTTCTAATATGTAACTACTTTTCTTCTATATATATATTGTGAATATGATTATATTCATTTTAAACACATGTATAAACACAATTTGTTGATATTATTTTGCAATAATTTCCTATTATTGTGATTGTTTTGTATAACGAGGTTTTTTGCAGAAAAAACTCACATTTTCGTTCTTGTTTTTTTATTGTGGTTATTTTATCACCTCATCAACTCTAATTTATTAGTACTTACGTAAAACTCATGTTTTTAGAACGTCCCAATAAGACACGACGGACTATCACTAAACCTAGGGAGCTATGAAATGCAAATAAGAAAACATACACATTACACAAAACATATTCAACGTTTCGACTAAAATGCCTTTATCAAAATACGCACAAGACATCAATAGACGACGAATAGAAATGATCACTACACACAAAAGTGTCCAACCGAAATATGGAAGTGAGATGTCGAAAGGATAGGAACAGGAAATACATTAAAACACGTACAAATAAGTGGAAACGAACGAACCAGAAAAAGATAACATAAATGAACGACAAAAATGAATTAAGACAATCAACATAATAGGACAATAACATTTTGTTATCATCAAACTTGAATGTCCGGCAGAAGATTTTCGCCGAGCAAATAATTCCCATTGGTTAGCCGCCCATTAATCCTACATGAGAGGGTTGATAAGCGATCTTGGAACGGCAGACGATCAAATTTAGCACAAGGACGAAGCGAATTAATAAAAAAAAAAGATTACGAATTAATGTTAGTAGATATTCGGCGAATTTACGCGTACGAGGTATGCTAGTTATGGGCCCACCGGGTAATGTAGGCGAACGCCAGCAACGCGGTGTGGGCCGCATCAGGCATGGTGAGACACGAAGAAAACCATGGTCATCCACTGCATCGTACTTCATTTCCAGCCGTCTCTATTCCAGCCGTCTGGTCAATGGTTTCAAATGAGGTCCGACAAGAGAGTGAGGGCGACGCTTTCCACAACTCCTCCTCACTTAAATCAAAATCCCCAGTGCAAGTCATTTTCACATCCACAAAAATTATGATATGGTCTTTGCTGAAAGACAGATTCAAGAAAAATGTCAAGAACAACTCTGTGAAATGTACACAGCATTCATAGACTTGACAAAAGCATTTTACACGGTAAGTAGAGAGGGTATATGGAAGATTCTGACAAAATATGGTTACCCACAGAAATTTATCTCAATGGTGCAGCAATTGCATGATGGAATGCAAGCTAGATTTCAGGATGATGGAGAGTTATCTGAAACGTTTCCTGTCTCAAATTGAGTAAAACAAGGATGTATATTAGCACCTACCCAATTTAGCAACATGTTCTCTGCTATGTTGGATGATGCTTTCAGAGATCTAGACCTCGAAGTAAACATCACCTATCTCATACATGGAAAATTGTTCAACCTTCTGGTTGAAACCAAAGTTTTTGCTCCGAGCAAAAACCAAAGTTAAATATCACACAATCAGGGATCTCCTATTTTCTGATGACTGTGCCCTAGATGCAAACACTGAAGCCGATCTACAATGTATTATAGACATATTCTCCAAAGCCTGTACCAACTTTGGGCTTTCACCAACACGGAGAAAACAGAAGTCATGTTACAACCAGCCCCTGGAAAAAACTATATCGAGCCCTGCATGAAGGTAAATGGTGTAGCACTGAAAGCTGTGAATAGATTCACCTATCAAGGTAGTACGCTATCACAAAATGCTAAAATTGATGATGAAGTCTATACAAGAATCGTCAAGGCAAGCAGTACTTTCGTAAGATTGTACGAAAATGTGTGACGTAGAAATGGCATTAACCTACAGACTAGGCTGAAAGTTTACAGAGCAGTGGTACTTCCAGTGCTGTTATACGCTAGTAAAACATGGAATATGTATAGACGTCATGTGATAAAATTCAATTTTCACACCACTTGTCTCAGAAAAGTTATGAACATCAGATGGCAAGACATGATTCTGTATACCACTGTCCTTGATAGAGCTGGTATCCACAGCATTGACACGACCCTGATGCATACACAGATTCGTTGGGCAGTTCATTTGGTGCCTATGCCAGACCATCGTCTGCCAAAGATACTTCTCTATGGTGAGCTGGAGAAGGGTACACGATCTCAACGTGGCCAAAAGAAGCGCTACAGTGACTCGTTAAAGAACTCACTAAAAGCCTTTGAAATAGACCACGATACATGGGAAGAACTTGCACAAAATGGATCTACATGGCGTTCTAAAATCAATAAGAGCATCATCTTGTGAATAGAGGAGAAATGCAGCAGCTCAACAGCAGAGAGCAGCTAGAAAGTCACGGATAGACCAAGATCCGTCTACAGTGGTCATTCAGTGGTTGTCCAAGAACATTTACAGCTAGAGTAGGGTTCATTAACCATCTACGAACTCATAATCAAGGACATAACTCTAAATGAGTTTTCAAAAAGTAGATACAACAAATGGTCATCATCACTTGTGATGGACGAACGAACAGAGCAGAACAACAGTAGATTTGAACGGTTGAACATTGATCAGCAAGGATCCATGATTAAATTCTGAACAGCAATATGGCTCCATTTACTAGAACCTGCTAATAATTACAGTAGTGAAGTTTAGATTGTGTAATTCTAGTTTCCACGAAGTTCAGATTCGCCTGTTTGTAGTAAGATGGCCTACTACAGGGACATGTGTTTTGATAAATGATATAAGACCATTTTATCATTTTATTTCTTATCAACGTAGGATGAGATTTTATTTAAGAGTGAACTTATATATGCAATTTTAAAATCCTTAGCTGTTCACGAGAAGGCTAGTAAAAATCATAAAATATAATCAAGGCACATTCATAGCATTTCTATTGTACGAGCTGGGAATGTTAATCTGACGTAAACGTAGGGGACTACTTTCATCCTGAGAAGTAAACAATGAAACCCACAATTAGGAATGAAATTGTTATTGTCCAACAACAGTCACGAAATGGTGTAAACTAGCACTGGAGAGACGGATAGAAATGACATATTTAATGTGAACATGCAACATCTTTACTACCGTAACTTGAGAACATAATGACTTGCGCATTTGTTGTTAAGGAGACTGTTGTAAATCATATATTTGTGAACCATGTTAAAGAAAGGGGAAAGTTGAAGATATCAGTTTTCTCAGCGACAATAAGAGAGCGACTGCCTACTGTCGCTGAAATACTTTAAGTTGTCTATTGAATACTTTAAGACTATTGAATTTGTCATAGTGACTTACAGTTGTTACTAATAACCCAAACTGTAAAAGACAGTAGCTAAAGGTTACTAGGAATTCTAGCGAATTCCCTGTCAACAATCACACATTGTTGAACCCGATTTTGAAGAAAGTCTAAGGATTTTCATTAATTTGTCATTGAAAATATTTGAATCTCTCACCACCAGAATCCAGTAGGAGCTACCTCAATGGGAGTAAACTCCCAGAAGTGGTATAAGTGCAGGATGTCAGTTACGTACACTAACTGAAGATTACTTCTACAATTGTGATGAGTAAGATAACTGATGACGTGTTCAGCTTTATCCCTCATCGACGTACAGCATAATAGTTTGGAAAAAAAGCTGTAAGATTCTTCTTCTTCTTCTTCTTTCGTTCACTTGAAACATGTCTATATCTGTAATTCTGTCTCCTTAATAAAACTCACTGTCTTTTGTAGTTCATACAGTGTCCCATAGAGCTTTGATTCCAGTGTTGTTTCCTCTGGCCAATATGTCTGCCTCAGCGTTTCATGCTCAGAACACTCTTGAAGTATATGTTTGGCACTCTGTGCTGCCTGTCCACATGTACACATGGCCGTGTTGCCAATCTTGAACTTTGTATACATGTGACTGCGGAGTCGGTTGTGTCCTATTCTGAGACGTAGAATTATAACTTGCTCTGATCTGTTCATAATGTGATAGTCATCTTGTGTTGGTGTTTGTGGCTTTCTTATTGACTTTATCATCTGTTTTTTCTGATGGTAGGTGATTGGTATATCTGGTTGGTCTTCGGCAGCACCCTCCTTAGCCAGTTGGTCTGCTTTTTCATTTCCTGGTATTCCACAGTGAGAGGGTATCCACTGCATGGTTACCCTATACTGATAAGACAATTCGCTAAGTAGTTTTTTTTAAGTCTGTTAGTTTTCCAGACTGGAGAGCTTGAAGCACTGACCTTGCATCTGTCAGGAATACCACAGGCTGTAGGTCAGAGTTGGAGTTCAGCAGTTTTTTAGCTGCCACACTAATTGCCTGGATTTCTGCATCATAATTATTGCAGAATTTTCCTGTCGGTGTTCGGATTGTATCTCTAGGCTTGTGTGGATATTCTATATATACACCTGCACCTCCATTCCTCACAGCATTCTGTGCTGACCCATCTGTGTACACTCTGACCCATATATCTTGTGGATATTCCTCATCCAGGAAACTGAGGGTGACTGTCATTCGCTGCACACTGTTCTGTTCGTCCTCGCTTAGTATTCCTTTCACATGGGTCTGAATGTATATTGGCATTCCATGGCTTTCACTCCACGGGGTTTGTTCTGGTACAGATCTTAAGGGGCTGTCAACTTCAGGTAGGTCTGTAAGTTGTCTACGGAGTCGTTTAGCTTGATGATAAAGCTGCTCCTTTTCAGTCGCCTCATTGCTAGATTTTGGAATCTTTCTTTCATTAGATGACTTGGCATACACTGAAACTTTTCTGCTTGAATTAGTACTTTTGTGTCTCTGCGTTCGCCAAGTGTTTGCATTCTTCCCATTTTCTGCATCTCTGCTATGGGTGTTGATTCCATTGCTCCCAACATTATTCTAAGTGCCTGGTTTTGCACTTTATCTTGAAGCTGTAAGATATAATTACAATTGGTGGTGTAGAGAATTAGGAATCAATATTAGAAATGTCAACGAATCAGGGCTGCAGTGCGAGCACCTGATGGACAGTCCTGTCCATTATTGACTCAACAGTACAATTGAGAGTCAGATATGAAGAAATAGGATAGGTATTATATTGTTCAATGAGAAAAAGCAATCAAGTAGAATGAAATATTCCCTAAGTCAATCCAAGTCTGTATCAAATTTCCATGTAACTAAATTTTCAAAAGTATCTTAACAATTGCAATAAACTATTCCAAGTCAACGAATATGATATTTGACTCATACTCATACTCATGCAATCAAATTACACTACCTACTTGGCTATGACCAAAGAACTAACTTTAGTCTGCAAAGAACTGACCGAGACCCCAAGGGTAGTATATTGAGGGAAGTATAGTTTATTATCTATTTGTAGGTTTTTCTTTCTTACATTAAATTTTTGTAAGTGAAACAAATAGTGACTATTGTTTGTTCCAGAAAAATTATTAAATATGGGTAACCTCTCTAACAAGATAGTAATGGTTTGTGAAAAAAAATTGGTATGACAGATTCTGTTTTTATTTAATGACATGATTGTTTTCAGAGATTACTGTACTGAAATTAATTGTATTAAATAACTCCCACCTGTTTTGAAAAAGGCAAGGTTTGTTCAATTGATTTAAAGATATTATTGAGTATACTTGTTGAGTATATCAAATTGAAGGTCGAAATCACAATGAATCAAATTATGAAACGAAGTACACACAAAAAGGATCACTATAAGTAGGAATAAAAGGAACATAAAACAGACCCATACTATCACAGGAGATGGAAGGCAATATATCTATCTAAGGAATAAAAGAACTAGAAAGAACGACAGACAAATTTAATGGAGAGATATTACGGATGACAGGGGAAGTAACAACGAAATTACTAATGGGAGAGTTACGGGAAGAGTTACATGCTCTCATTCTTTGTCATCGAAAAGATGTGAATCTCTCACAACCAGATTCCTCAATGAGACACCTCAACGGGAAAAGACTCACAAAGTGGTAAAAATGCTGGATGTCTGTTCGTACACTGCCTGAAGATTATTTCTACAATAAAAAAAACGAAATAAGAGAATAATAGAAGAGAGAGAGATGAGAGAAGGTTTGATTACTCAGTCCCTCATCTCTCCCTAAAGATGTATAGATAGATACATCAGACACAAGGGCACACAGACTAGTGTCAGTCCTTGACTTGAACATATAGTCACTGATGAGATAAACAATGAATATACACCCACACTGTAACGCCCCTGTTGTCCATGAACCTTGTTGACTTACATTGGTGTCAACATATTTATGAATGTCCATCTATTGAAGAAAATGTCATCTGATATGATGACTCATTAGATTCCCCATTTGTTAATACTTATACCCTTCTCCCATACCATACATTGTTTATCAATTGTGCTTGGTGAGTGTTTCGCTATTCAAATTCCACATATTATAATAGTGCATTATACTGTTTCTACACTATTGTACTTCGTCAATAAAAACCCCTATTATAAAAGAATTAATGAACATCATACACTCAACGTGTGACGTTTGTTACGTTAACACAGAAGATAGACATTGCCCCCATGAAAGATCATTGCAAAGATATGTTCATCTCTATATAGTTGTGTTAGTTAATTGGTTGCTGATGAAGTGGTATATTGACGCATAACTTTGACACATTTAGTTTCAGTTGAAGACCTCCCTTTAATATACACGGATATGAGAAACTGTCTGAAGACCTAATTGGATATAAAACACTATTTCGTGAAATTTACGATATATGACAATAACGTATGGACACGTTTGTGTGTGTGTGTGTGTGTATGTGTTCATACACATACATATATCTAAACATAATAAAATGTGTAAGCGTTAAGTGCTGTGTTTCTTCATTTTGACTCAGGCTTCAATACTCATTTAATGATGAGAGAATGGCATACGATAATAACGACATATCTTGGTTTATGTAGTCTTTTAGTGTCATCTTACCTTGGTCAGAGTCGTATCATCATATTATTCCCATTTAGTGATCAAACGTACATGTAAGTATGACGTGACATTCTATTTGATACAGTTGTTTCAGACTTAACACACTTAATTTCCATTTGCAATATTTTTGATGTTTCACTGATGTGAGTTGTAATAGTGTTCTGCAACCGTTCCTTTCGCAAACGGAATTAAATAGGGATGTGTAATAGCAGCTTCCCTCTTTATCATTCTCTTATCTGCTATGTTGGAATATGCTTTAAGAGATCTTGACTTGTCAGTGTCCTTCATATATCGCAGTCTTGTACAACTGTTCAACCTTTGGCTGCTTCATGCATAATCCAATCTCAATTAACAAACCATCAGGGATCTCCTATTTGTTGATGATTGCGTGCAATATGCCAAATCTGAGGCTAATGTTCCAAAGCTCGTACCAGCTTTAGGCAGACTATTAATACGAAGAAAACAGAAATAATGTTACAATTTGCACTTCACAACATCTATTACAAGACCATAAAAACAAATGATGTGGCATTAAAATTTGTGAATAGTTCAACATACCTAAATAGTACAGTATCAGAAAATGCCACCGTTGATGATGAAGTGTATACGCAAGCAACACCCTCAGCAGATTGTACGAAAACGAGTTGCCTAGATCATTAGAACAACTAAGCTGCTAGTTTACAGAGCAGTGGCACTTCCAGTGATGTTATAAACCGTTGAAACATGATAGATCTATAGGTGACATGTGAGGAAGCTCAATCAATTTTACCTAACATTTCTCAGAAATTATATGAACATCAGATGCCAAGATCACTGTCATTGACAGTCCTCTCATGCAGAAACATACTCGTTGAGCAGGTCATGTGGCGTATCATCGCCTGTCAAATATATTATTCCATTGTGAGTTACAGAAGGGCATAGTTTCTCAGGGTATGGAAAAGAAGCATTACTCCTTAAACAATGACACCTTATGGACCTGACTGAATGCCTTTGAAATAGATCAAGGTGCATGAAAAGAACATGCACTAAATATAGCTATATGGCGCTCTACAGTCACAAAATGCTCTGAATCTTGTGAAATGAGGAGACATGCAGGAGCTCAACAGCGAAGAGAAGCTATAAAGTCACTGGACAACCAAAAACCATCTATAGTGGTCGTCCCATACTAGAATTATTCAAGTAATTTGCGGCTAGAATAAGGCTTATTGGACTTATACAAACTCATAGTCAAGTACATGCCTCTAACTGAATTTTATGTAGATGTAATACTCACTGATGAGATAAACAATGATATCGTCACCACGTGGGCTGTACGAAGAACTAGTTAGATATGTTTCATATTCAGTATTTGCTTTACGTTCGTTTATATTATTTTATAATTGTACATTTTTTACACATATGATTCATGAATGATGTATAAATATTGCTAGAAATAATGGACCTTTGTATGTTATGTAATCTAATGTTGTTATATTTTAAATACATTTTGTAATACTCGATTGTCTATTGCATATCCCCGGGTGAATGGTCGTTGATCGCATGCACACGTGGCGTTAAGTGTAATTGTGTGATCTTAAGCTATCGTTCAAAGGCCAGATGTGTCAATTGTGGTTGCATTTAGTCGAAATGTGTTCTAGGCTATCTTGATTTTTTCTATCTACCGTTTTCTTGTTCTACGTTTGGATTTACGCCCGGATACTCTTTTGTTATATGCTCTTTTTGGAATTTAGTCTGGGTTCATTCTCATAAGGTGACCGAACCATTTTACTTGCTGTCTTTGAATATGTTCAATGCATGATATTATACAACACTTTTCCTAATTTCTTAGTTTCTTATTTTATCTAGTTTAATAACCATTGCAGCTTTTGTCGGACACTTCATTTTACACGTAACAATCTTCCTCTGCTGCGTGTCTGTTAAAGACCATGTTTGACATTGGTAGCAGAGTCGTGGTTTAAAAATTGTAGGTATTATATGTGGTGTGAGGATGTAATGCTGAAAGTTCGTAGGTCACTGTATTTGCTTTCTGGCATCTTGTTTCTACTTCACTGTCTATTCTTCCATTTTCGGAAGGAATGCTGCCTAAATTTTTAATTATGTGACTTGTTTAACGTTAGTGTTATGTATTGTTATATCATTTTATCCATTGGTGTTATTCATTGGTGTTACCTATTAGTAATACTCACCGAGTTATAAGTTTGCGTATGGAATAATTTAACCAAAGTTGGTTACTTCAATAGTATATACACTATCCAGTCATTTCCATGGTTCATTGACGATACCGGTTCGCCCGCTGCAGTAAATTTTGGCGATGCTTGTCCGTGAAGACATGACCTCTGTAGGAGCTCGTAGCCAAAGACCAGCGTTGTGCTGCCAGTTTCTGGCCGCTTATTTGACAAGTTGCTGGAATTGATTGGACTGTGGAGGACGCAGATTAAAATTTATTCCTGAAGTGACGCAGTCGTATGAAGCGGAAAATGGAAGCGTATGAGGCAGAAGTTGTAACTCTAGATATTTCAATTTTTGGTCTGTATGCCACTGAACCAGTTTATTGAAATCCCCTCCAAAGGCGACGAATAATGCTTAATGCTTAACGAATAATGCACATTAAATTATCTAACCACTACACTCTGTGATTGTCCATTCTGTAAGCGACCATTGATGATGTATTGGTGTTATGTAGTGAGTTGAACCATACGTGTGCATTGAATGTTCAACTGAATTTATTCGAGGAGAGCCAATCATTATATTCACTAATATAACCAGAAAGTACTGTGTTCAGTAAGTTTCACGGGATTCTCATGACGCTGTCACAAGTTACTGCCAAATATGTTGTTTTGATCTTGACCTCTTTCATGACCTCACAAATCATGATGTGAGTGCAGTAAGGTAACAAAGAGAAGTTAATGACCAGGTGGACACAGTCCATATGTTTAATGATGCCCAACCTGCGATTATCTTTTACGAAAGTAACTCCAAAAAAGTTGCGTTTCTTTTTTTTTAACATTATATAAACAGTTTACATAACTGACTTACTTCTCACATTTTTAACTTTTCTTGTACACCTTATTGGAAAATGAAACATCATGCGAGATACATCCCTATATCTACTGCTCATTTTATAGTAAATGAATATATTAACTGATGAATTAATACTTTCCAAAGAGTATCCAATACCTCCAATTGTGAATGATATACCCACGTATTTCCCTCCTATAGACAACTCGGGTCGCAAAGCCACTGCAAACACAGCAATTGCTACAGGAAAATAACATATAATGAACAAAGTGGAAATCATAGTAACCATTGTTGCTGTTTTCCGATTACGGTTGGAGACTCTATCAACGTCTGCATCTGTCAGGGCTGTTCTTCTCCAAATATTCTTTCGATATAGTATTATAGATAGTATTGCAGTGCACACAACGATGATGACGAATGAACCAAAAGAAATGGCAAAACTATTGATTATATAGGAAATTTTGTCGACCAGTTCCCGATCTTCTGTGAATAAAAGACCAACAAGCGTTTTGTTTCTGAATGGAGAAAACTTTACGTCTAGTCTATTGACAGCGTATACTGAGGTACCACTACTGAAGAAGATAATACCTATACAAACTGTGATCACAGCGGTTCGTTTTGGTGTAATAATACTTGCAATCTGAAAAGAAAATAAACAAGTGAACGATGGCGAGTTGGAGAAATACTCTATATACATTCTACATTATACAGTCACGAATATGAAAGCTTGATGAAACAAACATGATAACTAACAAAGCTGAGATAATCGTAGCAATAATTACAACCAAAGTCACAATATAAGAAGCAATCAAGAAATGAAACAAGCCGGTGATAATAATGAACATGGGCAGAAGGGCTTGAAGTGGATTGACTTGAAAGACATACTGCAATATTAAGTGTTGAAGGACTATCATTAGCAAAACAGCAGGTCAGACAGAAATAAAATAGGTTGACAAAATACGTGTGTGCATTGGAATAACATTCACAAAAACATAGGTCCAGCACACATGTTTTGTGATCAGAGCTTACAGGTCTCCGAAAATCAAAATTGACTGCAATGTACTTTTAAATACTTTTTCACCTCTCTTGATCGAGTAACATGCCACAATTGTATGTTTCTTTTTCATTGTGTTGACCTTATACAGGTATTTTTCACTGAAGAAATGTCAATTTCAGTCAGCGTCTCTCTCAATTGATGTTTCCACCAAGATATAATGTCTTACTGCATATACCAATACTATTTTCTTGACTGCTTGTATTTCTTTGGTAGCTGTCTCTGTATTTATTACATCTACATCACATCCACATTGCATAACAAATATACTCATCAATACTCTGATTAATGCTCGAGCTAAAACTCTTATTTACATATATAACTTGTTTAAACCGAACATGATACCACTATTAAAAACACGTCCAATATGTCTGAGTAAGCTGGAGTTTAGCTATTAGTTTAAGATTGAATAATTAGATACTTTAACCAAAAATTACAACGAAACTGGCATAAATATCTTGACAATTTCGATTCTAAGGTACACCATGGTATTTCCGTATTTTTCTTTGGTGACACTCTTGACGACACAACACAATGACCAATTAAAAATCACGAAGATATCCATGCCAAATAAATTTTCGAAATCTGTCAATAACAATGAAATATTTAAATTAACAACTAACCGATGATTCATGGAAAACGTGATTTCCGTTCAATAGGAGTGGATGAAATACAAAAACAGCTGCATTTCAAAGCAGTATAATTCAATCAGTGATTCCGTCTTTTTTTTAAAATCGTGCTTTTAATTGATCAGTATATTTATACATACTTTGTATTAAAACCAAAGTTAATTTGGATAGAAAATACATATACAAATAAGGCGGATTTCCCCAATTAGCCGGGACTGTTGAAATGCGTGTAATACTGTAAAACATGGCAAATTAGGTACATTCACGAAACCTTTCTTCTTTTTCTTCAGCGTTCATTCTTAAACTCCCGCTCTATTTCCCTCACAGGAGGACCATGGTCCTACTAGATTTCCAGAAGGATATAGTCCAGAGAATGGAAATGCATTGTACCGCCATTTTATTTGCGCCATTGTCCCGACACATCCGTCTTCAGCAGGTATGCAACCTTAAAACATTTATAAGTTATACAGAAAATGTTTTAACGCAATTACATTTTTAAAGCGCAGAAAAAATAGTTTCATATGATCATGGAGAAATTCAAGATGGATGCAAACGATCTGAATGCTGTAATATGTAGTTTAAGAGAAAAAAATAATTCCAACTGAGAAGCATGAATTATGAAAAGAACTATACCATGTTTCACAAATTGTATGAAAGAACTGATAAACAAGTATTAATAATACAGAGGAAGATATATATCGTTAGTGAGTGAGCACTCATTGCTTAATTATACGGTTCAGAAACACGTACATTTATTTCCGACATGAGAGAAGACTCAAAATATTTCAAATTCCCTATCTTTGAAACATAATGAACATGGGATAACTTTAAAATGTTAAAGAATATAAGCCATATAAGCCATATCAATTTATCAGTTTTATAAATAGAGCTGAATATCTATATATATATCTATCTATCTATCTATCTATCTATATATCTATTCGCTAAACCCTTTATTTCCTTTCATCGTCAGGGGTAGAAGAGTTTTCTGGAGATGACCGTCTTTTGTGCTGAGTATATTGTAGAGTTTGCCGCCTCTTTCATGTCGGTGTTTCATAGTTTTCGTGTTCCATAGCCTCTAGGTCTACCTACACTGCATCTGTGTAGCATAGCTTGGTGTGGTATGCTGTCTGATGGTAGTCGGCTGATGTGTGCAAATCATTTATCTGCCACAGAAATCGCCATTCATCTTAGCCTGATCCGTATTTTTCAGTGATCATGTTGAGAAAACTTTGTGTCGACAGTAAAGACAAAGTAGGAACAGCCCTATTTAGTGACGATGTACGTGACTATAGCCCATAATCTATATTTGAAATAACGTGGGTTTACCAAAAACCATAAGGCATGAGTTTTATTCGTACTCTGCATCATCGATTATAACACTAAAGGGGTGCAAAGGGAACGCATTGCTCTCGGCGGACCCAGGGTTAGCAGATAACCAAGATGTTAAATGTACCTCCTCGCGGTGCACCCTGTAAGCAGAAATACAGCAGCTCGAGCTGATTCTGGCCAAATCATTTGGGGATCGTGTCCGAGAATGTGGAGGAAGGAGATAGAAAGAGATTTGACTGCATAAGAGACGATATCTCCGACACCACCAGCATAATCACATATAGCGTCTCTGTCGACATACAATGAAGCTAGTGAGTCCAGTCCGAATATTGGATGTGCGGCTAATGTAAAATTCACGTAAAGGTAGATGCATTGCGAGAGACAAATAGATTTCATACTGAGTACAATGAAACAATGAAAGGGCAGAACAGCGCTAGAGGGCAACGCGAACTGCAAATAGAAAGTGAAAAGTCCCTAGGAAAGGGGAACTACAAGCTCCGTCAGCTCGAGACGAGCTTCTAGTTACCTGTGCTCCTTACATGCAGAGACCCAGACCCATTCATTAACATTCCGAAAAGCAAGAAGACCTAACCCAACTCTACTGTCGAGCCTTCCTAAACCAGAAATATGCTCGCGAAGAGAAAGGGTTCCGTGCCCAATGGGCTCAGGCACAAAAGAAGCAACGATTTAGCCCTGGCCCAACTCTACTGCCAGGTTTTCCTATACCGGAAGTACACTTGCAGAGAGAGAGAGTGTTCCGTACACGATGGGCTCAGGCACAAAAGAGGCAACGATTTAGCCCTGACCCACCTCTACTGTCAGGTTTTCCTACACCGGAAATACACTTGCAGAGAGAAAGGGTTCAGTACCTGATGGGCTCAGGCGCTATTGGGACAAGGTCGTTCAGCTCGAGAACGCCTTGCTCTCAAACGGGTGGTGTGAGACTCGAACTTCGACAAGGGGTACACGATGTCGGTGAATGACACCTCGGCTAAGAGGGCGAAAGAGCCAGGGTCCAACTCCTCTGTTGAGTTCTTCCACTTTCTAGGAGATGGTAGGGGCACACAAAAAAAAAACCGTTAACGTTACAAGGCTGCAACTTTCACAGTAGATACCTGAATGAATACCCTATTATGTTAATGTAAAATATTTCTTTCAGTATGAAAATAAATACACATTATTTGGTCTTTAATAAAAATGTTAAAATTTTCATGTTCAAAATGGTATGGTCAAAACGGTAAAATTTTTGAGAAAATAGTAAGCACAAATGAGTTAAAATTTAAAATATATGCATAGAAATGGAATAGCTATAGCGCAAACTAAGGATATTAGAATATATTTTCAAACTTTTCATACAGGCTGGTTCAAAGTTCACCAATTTTGGGCGTAAATTTTCCAAATTTGAATGGCTGTAAAAATTGTAAATATAGATAGATAGCAAAGTTCTTAGTTTGCGCTATATGGAATTATGTTAGGAATATGCATGCCAAATTTTATCAATATTGGTTAATATTTAAAAAAGTTATGAGAACGGATTTGTTAATAACATCAAAATTTCGCAAACGAACGAAAAGAAAATTTACACATTAAAAATATAATTTCTAACCTTAATAACCTCCTGCAAGGTAAGGATATCCTTCCGCTTCAACTTGTTCTTCATCTAGACCCAATCTCCTTCTTCTCCTGGCTCTTCTGACTTCTAGGGTTGCCTCTGTAACCTTATTTTGTGCATTTAACAGTCTCTTAGAATCTGTTCTTGCGAAGTAATCCAACATGAATTTCCCGCAAGTCACTTCCAACAGCCTAAGTAGAGCTTGCAGAGCTTGTGACTCATCATTAAAAACTAAGGTTGCAATGCCAACACTAATATTAACAGCAGTCAAACCATGGTATAAGTGCTTTGGGCAGATCTGCCATATCATACTGTTGAAGGACTCATTTGCATTTTGAGTGTAGCATTCTAAACATTTTGGCAAGATGCTTGGGTGGCTGAGATCTTTGAACACAGGTTTGATTACATCCAATACTGCCTCTGATATACTGTTTTGATGTTTGAATGGCTTATTGGCAGCAAGTGTTATCTTGTATGGACACCAACTGTCATCACAGAGGTTATGCATCGGCTTCTTATCAGTTGATAACTTGTGAAAATAAATGGCCCACACAGATTCTCTCATTCCTTTCAAATTATTCCTATTTCCTCTAATAGCATTCCCATAATAGTTTTGAATTTTATCTGATTGTCTTGTAGTCTACCCTTACCTCTTATTTTTCTTCCATCTGTTAAATTTCTACCTGACCATGCACATTTTATCTTGCGCAATCGTGTGCCCATTCTCTTCTGTACATGTCCTACACATTCTATTTTCTCCACTTTCACATCACCATATGGGTTTGAATTGGAAACACTTTTAAAACTGTTGGTATCACCATCTCCTACAAATCTTATATATCTCAATCTATACTTTTCTTCGGAGTTAGAAAATAAATTCACGGCTATTGACGCCTTCATACTACCAGATGACCCTTTGTGTGTTTCCGTACATTGAGACTCATGCTTATTTTGCCACAGCTGGTATTATTGTGATTTCTTGTCCTGCTTTTCCCAATAATCACATGATTTACATGCTTTGGAAAGTACTGCTGTGTCTAAAACTTTGCCAGTAACACATCCAATCAGTGATGTGACTCCAATTTGTGATGTGTGACCTCTAGTCATCCAAGTTCCATCAACAGATACATCAATATTTCTGCATACATCTTCTATATCTGGAACTTCTGGTAATTTATATTCTATCTGTGCTGCTTTCTTCATGCTTTCAAACTGAGCTGATGAAACAGATTTGGCAATGGATTCCTTGATTAGTTTGTATGAACTCTTTTTAATGGGTGGTGGTACGCACATCATTCCGCAAAATGTTTCCAAAGCAGCAAGTCCTCCTCCGACACAGCGCATAGCAAATACAGATCTACGATTGATTGAATGTATTTGTAGATTATAGCTTATTGATATTTGTTGATTTGAAAGGTATTTGCTTAGTGCATTTCTTATTTCTACAACTAAATACAAACTTACTGCCTAGCCCATGCCTCTCTGTTTCCACAAAATCAACAATGCTGAAGCAGTACTGACATACAAGATGTGAAGATATTTGTTGTTGTAAGATTTCAAAATTAATGATCCTGTTTGAATATAATTCCTTACAATGGTTTTCATTAGCTAGGTCTATCATAGACTCTATGTCTTGTATATTCTCACCTTCACTGTCAGAGTCATATAATAATCCATACATCCCTTTTAGATTTATTTCTGACTTGCTTGAAGGGGGCGTGTCCTTATGAGTAGATGTATGACTATGTGAACAATCAAATTCTAATTTATTAATATTATCAATCGATACACCCTGTACTAATTTTAGCATTACAATACATGCATGGTCAGTGGAATTGTTTATATTTGTACCTACATCAACTTCGCTGAACTAACAGCTTTTATTAGTAAATCTATTTCCACAAAACTTACGTTTTCTTGAGTGTCTGGAATATTTGTTTTCCTGACATTTCTATTAATGACTTTAATTTCAAATAGAAACAAATACTTCACATATGCTGCATCTGAAAATAACTTTTGAATGGCTTCCCCCTTTCGCCAAAACGAGGCTACGATAACAAAGCCTATCGTGAGGTGTTAATTGTTTTAATTAATACGAACTGTTTGACTAAAACACACTGAACATTTTTGCAATATTTCTTACAATTTCCTGACCCACCCCCACCTATTTTAAAAGTCTATATCTCAAAAACTATTAATGCTACGACCAAAATTTTTTAAAGAAAATGTGCATAAATGGATAATCATAATAGGGTACCAATCTCTTCGTTCAATTCAAAAATCGGCATTTTTCGATATTTTTCGGTGTATCTCCCCCCTTAAGGAACCAGGCTCACAGATGAAAAACGGTTCAGTACCCAATGGGTACAGGCACAGTACGTTCAATTGTACGAGGCAAGTTCATACACAGTGGAACAGCTCGTGCGAGTCAGATGAGAGCAAAAATCGTCTGGGCGGAGAGTCACCACATACACACGAGTCACCACAGATATCCGTGCTGGTTACAATGGAGCGAACGCAAAGCAAACAAACATAATGAACATCAAGTGGCATGAATCACAAACAAACTGGTACTGCAGCCGGCAAAGTATCCATCAAATATGGGAGTATTCAACAGTAGACGATTGCGATTAGTGTCATGTGAGTAGAATAAACAGCAATCGCATTCCACACAAATAATTTTTGACGAACTATCGGAAGGGAAACTAGAAGCTGACTACTCTTGAGATATGCGTCACAAAGACGCATACAAGACCTGAATTAGTGTCTTTTCTATTTACCATATTTCCTGGGAAAATATGGCAGGGGTCGGTAATAGCGAAGGTATATATTTGTTTGAAATACTTTTGAGGGACACACTAGACTGCAAGCGACATTTGCGTAAAGCAAACGTCAATACAAAACATATGTAAGTGATTCATTCTCTATTTAAGTGGTGCCTTTGCTCAGAAGACAAGCTGCATGACAATGGAGATTCTGGCAGTAACCAAAGCTTTGAAATGGGTGTGCTCACAGACTGTCAGCGAGCATGCCTGTATACTCAGTGACTCCATGAACATGATTGTGAACGTTCAGGCGGGGTAGGTTCGAGAACAGTGGCTGGATGCAGTGAATAATTCCTGTGTGCGTAGAGTAACTTTTATTTTTGTGCCGGGACACGCGGGAGTCTGGGGTAATGAGAGAGCAGATAGGTCAGCCGCCCACGCTGCTACTACGGCTGTTGGTGGAGCGATGGATGGGGCAGACATTTTGAATGCCCTACGGGAAAACGCACGAACAAATGACTGTGCAAGTGACGATGAATCTTGTTCCATGATTAGAATAAAGGAGCTTGGTTTGAAATGTGGTGTCGCTAGAAAGTAGAGTTTTCGTGGGCGAGAAAGAATGATGGTCAATCAACGTAGTACTGGGACCGTCAGTCAACGTGCAATGGAAAATAATCGCAAGGAAAGATCTGAGCACGTATGGACCTGTCCAGAGTGCAATGACGATGATCCAACGACTAACTAACTAACTAACTAACTAATTCACTAACTATTTAACACTACCTAAACACACGAATAAGTGATACATTTTACATAAAATACTAAGATTACTAAAGCCAAACTACCAATGTTAAAACTAAAGAAATAGCAATAAGCAAAAAGATATATATATATATATATATATATATATATATATATATATATATATAATATATCTTAATGAATCGTTTAGCATTAACTGCATAACATACCTTTAATGGGATTGTTATACATAGGCATCTCTCCAATGTAATCATCGCTGTAATACAACTGCTAATACGAGTGAAGCTCAGGCGTACGGAATTAGTTGTCACGTATACCACTTCTAAGGGGTCGAAGGACAAATCTGCTGTAAGGACTGCAGGAGTTACAAAGATGCAACTGCCTACTGTCATGGCCAAGCAGCCGAGATCAGATACTGACAACCCTGAATATAAAAATGGTCAATGTAGACCTATACAATTACATTACAAATAGTTTCACTTTAGTACTTAATGTGTGTGAGATGTTACAACATAGTTAGATTGACCACATGATAGGAGCAATGCTCTTTATTATGGGCAACTCTTGCAATAGTTATCAGTGTCTTCATTGCCCATATAGAGAGAATACATGTAAATGTGTCTAATGTTGTTGATGAAGTGCCCTCTCCATGGTGCGGGCATCTGGATGAGATATATTACGCTTATCTCCTGCATAAAACTCTTGAGCCTCAGCCAACGATGTTGGTACTGCGAATGACATTTTACACTGGCAGATTTCATTCCGCAGCTAGAGAAGTCTGAATTGCATTTACTAAAGTCATTGCTTAGATGTTTTCTAAGATTCATATACAATGACCCCCCCCCCCTTTCCCGCTCAATTTCAATGGCGATATTAAGAGGAATGAGCACTAGACTTGATAAAGATATACAATAGAACATCGGCATTGTATAGTGTTGGTTCTAAAGAAGGTCTGTCTGATTTGTAATCACGAAAATTCACTGCCTTCTTGTCTTTGACAATATCTGACAATATCCTTCTGTGTTTACATTTTCCTTTCGTCGTCACATAGTTGTTACATTTATATACTTTCATCGCCGCGAGATCCAGAACTTCTTTTCGGGTTATTCTCATTTATGCATTAGATGTGGTGATAACACACCCTTGTCGGACTCCTTGTCTTATTGGATGTAATTCCCCTAGTTGGTAGTTGATTTTGATTGCTGCTGTTTGTTGCAAATATATGTTCTCTATTATTCTAAGGTCTTTACTATCAATGGTGATATCCTTTAATATTTAATATCATTTAACATACTGATGATTTCCTTATGTTTCACTTTGTCAAATACTTTCGAATAGTCAATGAAGCACAAAAATAGATATGTCTTCACTTCAATTGATCTTTCTATCAACATTCTAATGATATAGATGGCATTATTTGTCCCTTTTATTATTGCAAAACCGTTTTATTCTTCGTTGATTTCTGGCCTTAGTTTCATTCTTACTCTCACCATGATGATTCTAAGTAAAATTTTTGTCATATTACACATTAAACTTATGGTGCGATGGTCATCACATTCAAAGCTCTCGGTTTTTTAGGTAATGTTATGAATGTACAGATGTACAGTAATGAAGATAGGAAGAACAATACGAAACACCTATATATATTTATATATATGACAAGACGAACAAAGAAATACACAATAGCTGTAGTGCAGCTTACCAAATCCCAAGGCAAATGACACCCATCTTCAGAAATACAAATGTAGATTTAAACACCAACATAATACTATTCAAAATTATTATTATGCCAATTCTGTGCTACCAATGCCAAACATGAACAACAACAGCACGAAACAAACATAAACTTGTAACAGCTGAAATGGCATGCTTACGCAGAATCCTAGGAATATCGCTAAGAGACAGAGTGAGGAATGAGGACATTATACAAAGAACCGGCACCACTCCAATCTTGTAATACATCAAGAGACAACAGATCAAATAGTTTGCACATATCAGCAGAATACGATCAGACAGCATACTACAACAAGATATTCCACACAAATACAGTGAAGGCAGACCTAGCAGCTTACCACGAAAACGATGGACCACCGAAATAAAAGAGGCGTAAAATCCCACAATATACTGAGCACACACGACGGCCATCACCAGAAACTCTTCTACGCCTAACGCTGAAATGCAACAAAGGGTTTAGCCAATAGATATATAGATATAACTTCAAATATATGCACTTGCTGTTGTCTTTGTTGTTGTTTTTGTTGTTTGGATCCTCATTAATTACGAGAGGATAACAATTAAGTCGCACATGTTTTGGTGTGCTTTCTTCAGAACGTTATTTTATACCCATACATCTCCAACTCTCAGCAGTGTGCAATGCTTTGAGACGAACTACTAAGGTGGGGTAATATGCAATGTAATACATTACGTTACGTTCCGGCTCCAACACACGTCGAGTAATGCACATTAATCATCATAAACTTGTTGTCTCCGCAACCAAGATAGATTGGCTGCAATGGACTTTCAACATTCCTTGTCGCTATACTTTGCTCACTATAAAAATTAAGTGAGTCAGTGCTTCTGATTGGTTGTTGGACGCAGAACGCATTGATCGATTGTTAAGTGCCCAATAATATTGTTTTTAAATGTCGTTTGTAAATGTAGTTTAAATATTGTTTTTAATTGTTTTTAAATGTTTTAAATAATATTTTTTTACATGTCATCAGCTTTTAAAAAAATCACTTGTATGGAATTATGTGGGTTTGTGTTTTTACCCACTTCATTCTTAAAGTGAACAGAGTATAGCGTTGATGATGCACTCGGTTAGACTGTGACCTGTATATCTCGTGATGTTTCTCTCCCATGTGTATCTCTCTACCCCTTGCTTGTCCCCGATTACCGACGTTACTCTCATGTAAGATCTCCAACAGGGTGTCATGTTATTTAATATGAACAAATCACATTATTTACGCAGTACAAAACGGTGCAAATGTCTTAAACATCCCCCCCCCCCTGGTAACTTGTATTTACATTACCAACCATATTTACCTAACAAACTGATGTTCACAGAATCTTTGAAACCCTGCTTTACAAAGCAAATGATGTTGATACTGTTTGTGACGATACCGAAGATGCAGATCACCTGACACAACACACCGTAGAATACCCACGCATAGATCATTAGTGTATCACTACTTATAATGAATGGATCATCAAAGGATGATATGTTCTGAATCACCACATAATCTTCATCTGAATGCTTTTCCACATTTTTCAACAGGGCCATTGCTCATTAATTTATATGGGCAACGTCTTTTTTCCACAACTTGTCCTGCTAGTAGCATATGTCTTTCTTAATGGAGTGCTGTTTATGTTCAGCAACCTCTACTTATCTGGGTTGTATATACATGCTCATTTTATTCTGTCATTTTGTCAATGTATTTGCATTTTAGTACGTGGGCTACTGTTTACATTGATGAGCTAAGTAAGTGTTTGTATTAATCTGAAAATACTATAGAAATTACATTTATTGTGCGGAACAGATATTTAATGTCAAAATAAGCAACTTAGAAGATTGAACATATGAGAAAAATATTGACATGATAAATACTTATTACGTGATGCCAAAATAAAATCAGATAGTATATTATCTTGCAGGTTTTCCAGTAGCTGTTTGTACTTCGTTTTAATTGCGGATTTAGTTGGTTTGGGGTAGTTTAAATTTAACATAAACGTATACAAGGGTTTGCACAAGGCAACAATAGGTTTAGCAAATAGATAGATAGACAGATAGTATACCACTATATATATATATATATATATATATATATATATATATATATAAATATATATATATATATATATATATATATATATATAGTGCCTGACGTACTAGGAAACCCAAAACAATTTTATAATAGCGCAGCAGGACCGAAATCTTCCCATGAAAGTACATTTGTTGAAGACCAAGACAACCACACAATATGCGCTCAACATGAATAATGATGCTATTCACACACTTTATTGAGATAAATTCGTACGAATCGATACGTATACTTTAATAGTTGATTACATTTGCACTTAACTTACTTAATACGTATTTCCAACTAAAATACATTCTGTCTTCCAGTGATCGCTGTGCCTGATGTATCCAGTCTGCTCATGATCGTTTGTGCATACATTTGTTTAATACAGGGCCTTCAAATGGGTTTGTTGT
Organism: Meghimatium bilineatum; assembly: GCA_034231615.1. NCBI lineage: Eukaryota > Metazoa > Mollusca > Gastropoda > Stylommatophora > Philomycidae > Meghimatium > Meghimatium bilineatum. Next base: position 40,845,912 of record CM067322.1, read on the forward strand.
TTAACACGTTTGATATAATTTATATAACTGGAATATCACATGCATATGATGTGTCATGTGACGTATTCCTTCCAGAACGTTGTCTTCCCAATGAACTCTCTGAACCTCTCTCTGTCTTGGGCGATGTGGCTAGCATTTTCTAGCGATGTATTCATATTATCTTTAATGTCGTCAGTCCATCGTCTTCTTGGTCTACCCAATCTCCTCTTCCCAGGTACTCTTCCCTCCATTATATACATATGATATGCCACTAAATCGAGCAAATGCATAACGGGCACGATTACACTGCAGATCTGTTTGTATAAAGTAGTCCATTTAAATATACACTGTAGTTTGAATCGTCTTCTCGCACATGCGATCCGCGTTCAAAGTGTTATC
>CM067322.1:40846389-40911058 GCA_034231615.1 Meghimatium bilineatum
TAGTGAGTGGCGGAATACCAGATCCCTCACCTCAGGAAAGAAAAATATATAATTCCATCTACTAAATTCCTTCTGTCCTAATGACTTCTCGTTAGCCACTAGGCGCAATCTCATTGCAAGGAAAACGTATGTGCATGCGGAACGATCAATACCACTAGCAGAGTTAAGATTTTGATCACATAAACAGGAGAGGAGAGAAACTAGAAAATTCAGAGGATAACATGAACGTATTCTGATCAACCAACCAATGAACCGATCATTTCACTTTTCAATTTCTAGGTCATGAGAACCTAATTTATGTAATTACTGATCGTCTTTTTTATATAAATGTGTATAGGTATCTTGGTAAATGCATTTTAGTCGAAACGTTGATTTGTGTGTGTTTATATGTGTGTTTCAAGTCATTAGCAAAACTGCAATACCCTGTTTCTAGCTTAACCAAATGTCTCCTATCAGAACAAACCCCACGGAAAGTGGATAGTCGATTAACTATTCATATCCAAAACTGAGATGAAAAAAGATTTCATTAGGAATAAACGGTATACTGTACAACGTAAGACAGTTACTCCAGTGTACTGGATGACGAATATCCACAAGATATATGGATCAGAGTATACACTTTATGGTCAACAGATAAAGCAGTGAAAAAGGAGAAGGCAATATTATATATATTATAATATATTATATATAATATCTATATTATTATATATATATATATATATATATATATATATATAATATATAGTATAGTAATATCATGAGAGTATTGTGTGTGTGTGTGCGTGCGTGCGTGCGTGCTGTGTGTGTAGAGAGAGTACCCAAAGATGTTATGTTACATTTAAAGTACCGACGTTGGGAATTCCTGGTATATTTAGGAGGCAGAAATCCTAACAGTAGCAACTGAAAAAAACTGTTCAGCACCAATCTTGAATACAGTAGTAGTATTCCTGACAGATGCAAGATCAGTACTCCAAGCTCTTCATTTCAGAAAACTACCAAACCTACAATCTATATTAATCGAACTAAGAAATCAGCGTAAAGTAACCATGTGGTGGATAGCATCACATTGTTAAATACTTTGAAAGGGAGACAGCAGATAGTCTGGCTGCAGGTGATTGACCAGATGTACCAATACGGTGCCTTCAAAACAAACAAATTATCAAGACAATTAGAAATCCAGTAGCAACACAAGAGTACTACCAAATTATGAACAGATCAGAGTCAAGATGTCATTCTGTATGAGAAAAGGACATAACCGACGCATGCAGATAAAGTTCAGAATTGTAACATCGCTATGTATACCTGCCGCAATCACCTCAGAAAGCTACGCATATTCTTCAGGAATACCAGGAACATGGAATGCATTGCAAATCTCTCTATTACTAGACAGAGCACTGTCAAGTTTATAGAAAAAGGAAAACGTCGGATATGACCATGATCCAAGTGATCAAAAGAAGAAGAAAAATGTATAAATAAATAGATGTATAGTATACGAAAATTACCAGAAAGAAGTTGAACACATTGAAAGTAAGATTTTTAAAATCTTGTTACGCTACTTTTAATTGCCAAGTAAATTGTAGTTTTTTTTAATAATCCAGAAAGAGAGTGTTTGCTGTTACTGATGAATATGTTTTTTCCATTTGGAGTTAAAATATGTCCAACTGTGGCCAAGTGGTACAGAGAGCGTGCCATCTGTGACAGCCAAGGTACCGAGTTGGAACCTCGTCACAGTCATTTGAGCATCCGGATCGCATCAGAAAGCAATGGCAAACTACTGATGTATTTATATGTCCTAGAAAATAACTACAGCCAAAAAATGCTGAGTGGATGGCAACTTCCTGAATAAGATACGCTACCAACGTTCTGTTAATAAAATCGTTCAGTTTATCACAATTTCTTTATGGGCACATCAATTTTTGTGATTATTATTCATATGTTACCCTTGCTACTTCCTGCATAATGGTATATGACTATACGAGGAGGTTCTTTCAACTTATTTCTTTCAGTAGCTATATTTTTTTTTTTTAAATATTCATTGTAGGCACAAAACACGATAATGGTAACTATATATTTCAATCGATGTTTAAATCATTGCGAACTTACACTTAGTAAAACTCATTTTTCAAATGTGTAAGTCTACTATTATTTGTCTTAAATGCAGAAACTACATGTTTGAATTTATTTGTTGAATTGAATCAATTACAGATACACATTAATGATTCGTTTCCATGGAAACCTTTGTTTGCCAGCCTATCCTTTGAAAAATTTAATTACAATCTGAGGGTTAGGCTTTTATAATATTTTTGAAATAATATCCACTTTTACATGGATCAAATCTAATGTCACACATATCTCAATTTGCATTAGATGACGTACAATGATTCCTTGTATGTACCTTACTCTCACTATTGTGTACGTAAAAATAGTATGGAAAGATTAAACATTTCTGAACTAACCGAAGACTAGAGAAATCTTCACTCTACTGTAGATTAATCTTAACTACTTGAAAACCTGCCCCTAGAAAAAATATAAGCTAACACGAGACTTAATATCAAGTCACTAAACTAATAAACTAATCAACTGAGCTTCTAGAACCCACTATTAACTTATTTTTGTCTATAGACTGGACTCTCGAAACATTCCACTCTGTCACACTCAGCTTCACACTCAATCTTGAACTGTATCCATCTAGAGACGTTCTTATTCTGTTTCTTCTTTTTATGGGTTAGCTTTTAAACTTATACATGTTAACATATTGAGGAGCGCGGTAGCCTAGTGGATAGCTTGCTTGCTATCATCTGGTTACAGCGTGCCAGGTTCGAAACCACATCCGGACATTAAAAAAAATCCGGGTTGTGATTTCTCACTTGACACGACCACTCCTCCAGTCGACTCAGCTGTAAATGAGTACCTGACGCATGAGTTAGGGAAGGTAAAAAAACATCAAGGAAGGGAACTGGCCACCCCACCTAATAGTTGCTGCGGCTTAGTACATGAAGAGTTATCTTCATCCCCGACGGGGGGTGCAAAGGGAACGCATTGCTCTAGGCGGACCCAGGGTTAGGAGATAACCAAGATCCCAAATGTACCTCCACGCGTGCACCCTGGAAACAGAAATACAGCAGCTCGTGCTGATTCTGGCCAAATCATTTGGGGATCGTGTCCGAGAATGTGGAGGTAGCAGATGGAAAGAGATTTGACTGCACAAGAGACAGACAATATCTCCGACACCACCAGCATCACCACATATAGCGACACTGTCGACATACAGTGAAGCTAGTCAGTCCAGTCCGAACATTGGAGGGGCGGCCAATGTAAAATGCACGTAAAGGTAAATGCATGGCGAGAGGCAAATATGTTTCATACAGAGTACAATGAAACAATGAAAGGGCAGAACAGCGCTAGAAGGCAGCGCGAACTGCATATAGAAAGTGAAAAGTCCCTAGGAAAGGGAACTACAAGCTCCGTCAGCTCGAGACGGGCTTCTAGTTACCAGAGTTCCTTACAGGCAGAGACCCAGACCCATCCATCGGCGTTTGGTAAAGCAAAAGACCTAACCCAACTCTAATGTCGAGCCTTCCTAAACCGGAAATATGCTTGCAAAGAGAAAGGGTTCTGTACCCGATGGGTGTAGGCAAGAAAGGGACAACGATGGCAGTCCTGGCCCAACTCTATTGTCAAGGTTTCCTATACCGGAAGTACACTTGCAGAGAGAAAGGGTTCCGTACTCGATTCGCTCAGGCACAAAAGGGACAACGATTTAGCCCTGGCCCAACTCTACTGTCAGGTTTTCCTACACCGGAAATACACTTGAAGAGAGAAAGGGTTCAGTACCTGATGGGCTCAGGCGCTATTGGGACAAGGACGCTCAGCTCGAGAACGCCTTGCTCCCAAACGCGTGGTGTGAGACTCGAACTTGGACAAGGGGTACACGATGTCGGTGAATGACACCTCGGCTAAGAGGGCGAAAGAGCCAGGGTCCAACTCCTCTGTTGAGTTCTTCCCCTTAAGGAACCAGGCTCACGGATGAGAAACGGTTCGGTACCCAATGGGCACAGGCACAGCACGTCCAATTATACGAGGCAAGTTCATAGACAGTGGAACACCTCGTTCGAGTTAGACGAGAGCAAAACATCGTCTGGGCGAAGAGTCTCCACTACGCGTGCCTGGAGACAGATATAGAGGCTGTCACAGGCTAAGGGTAGCCCACCCGAATGGTCAAGGCATGCCGAAATCGGATGTGCTAGGTCTACAAGGCGCATAACGGTGGCACAACGTAATCACGCTCCCGGCGGAAATCGCACGGATATCCGTGATGGTTACAATGGAGCGAACGAAAAACAAACAAACATCCCCGACGGCAGATGCCATGGGACCTACCTTTACCTTTTACCTTTTATGTTAACATAGAAGTTCATATATGTTAGCAAGCAAAAAAATATCTGTTTGCAGGTACGCTCTTATATAGTAGCAGGCAAACTAATAATAGCATGTTAGCTAGACGTAGCCCAGAGAACGAAATGTGCTTGCCATGTTTTAAAACGTGGATGTGATTTATACGCTATTCGCAATGTTACACCCGACTTCAGCAAGACTCCTTGATTACATGTATTCTCTATGGAACTGGATATCGTTATTCACCATCAAGAACTATAGAAAATGTTCAAACTTAAAGCTGAAGGTACAGGTAGGCTGGATTGTGTCGTATCATACGGTGGTGCATGCACGATCACCTTACTAGCCTGTTGTTGACTATAAACTATCAGTCCGGTGCTACATGTGCGCATGATCAGTAGCAATGTTGGCATTTCTTGGGCTTCCTGTCCTAGATAATTAACCATGCTAACGTTCCGTCATTTAGCTGATTGAACAACGAGATCATTTGTGTTTTAAAATCGTTTTCAAAATTACAAACAATAGTGTATACCAACCTTTAACGGAATTGTTATACACAAACATCTCTCCAATGTAATCATGGCTGTAATACAACTACTGACTCTGGTGAAAGATAAATGTGTCATCCCTGTTGTTATGTACATGACATCAAAAGTGTCAAACGACAAATCAGCTTCATTCATTACAGGTGTAAAACAAATGCATGTCCAGACCATTGTGAGAAGACTGCACAGATCAGACACTGTCAAGACTGGAAAAATATAGTGCAAATATTTACATTGAAATTCAAGAGTAATTATAATCAAATTTAAAATAATGTGTGTGTGTATCTTTAATCCTGCATTCACTTCATTGCCTACATGCGTATCATCCAGATTTATACAAAGAAATCAATCCGTGAACATGGTTACCGATGTTTTATTTTAAGACTAACACATTACCATTCTCACCATATCCCAATAAAATTACTCTAACCTAAAATTAAGGAACTATTAGCAACAGAAAATAAAGCGTTCACATTTAAAGATGTTGAATTACTTACTAGTGATGTTATCTCTAATATAATCATAGTGATGTTCTACATTACAGTATAAGACGTCATGTGCACATGATTGGTTTATTATAAAATTTTATATTATATTAATATTAAAATTAATAGTATATTGTTTATTATAGTGAAACATGGGCTGTGTATAGACGTCTTGTGAAAAAAACTCAATCATTTTCACCAAATTGTCTCAGAAAAGTTATGAACATCAGATGGCAAAACAAGATTCCAGATACCACTGTCCTTGATAGAGCTAGTATCTCAAGCATTGAAACGATCTTGATGCAGATACAGATTCGTTGGGCAGGTCATTTGGTGCGTATGCCAGACCATCGTCTGCCAAATATACTTCTTTATGGTGAGCTAGAGAATGGTATACGATCTCAAGGTGGCCAAAGGAAGCGCTACAAGGACTCGTTAAATAACTCACTGAAAGCCTTTGAAATAGACCACGAAACATGGGAAGAACGTGCACAAAATAGATCTACATATCGTTCTAAAAAATAAAAGAGCGCATCATCTTGCGAAAAGAAGAGAAATGCAGCAGCTAAACAGCGGAGAGCAGCTAGAAAGTCACGGATAGACCAAGATCTGTCTACAGTCGTCATTCCATGTGTGAACTGTCCAAGGACATTTACAACTCGAATAGGGCTCATTAGCCATCTACGAACTCATAATCAAGGACATAACTAAAATTGAATTTTCAAATTTAATTAAAGATGTTGAAATGTTTACACGTGTCGCCACCTCTAATATAACCAGAGATTATTGGAAGAAAAGTGAGAACCATGTGTTACAAAAGAAAGAGAAATATTGCAAGGCTCATGGTTTGTCCTGTATTCAATCTAGATCGGGCATAAATTTCTCTGAGCATCGAAAATATATTTCTCGAAACATCTAACTATGATTCGGATGAAGTTTAATTTCTACAAATTTGACAGTATAGTTATTGACAATTATAAAACGAACTTATTTGCAGAAGAATTATAACCATTATGGCATACAAAATGCTCCATTAAACTAGTCTTCAGGACATGGTAACTTAAAAGTCGATTTTTATCAAGACAGCAGAAGATGTGGAAATAAAACGGTTTCATATGCTGTTTACTCTACTATGAAATACACAAGAAACACCAGAAGACTAGAACAATTTTGTGCTAATACATATTTGGCAGAAAAAAACAACAGCTTTAAAGATTATTACAAAATACAGAAGTATATAATTTGTAAATCATAATGGAAACATATTCAACATAATTCTTGAAAGAGATTACGAGTATTCATCTCACCACAGCTTAACACATTTTTAAACGTCGATCCAATGTTTTTGTCTACTTTTGGACTGTCGATGCTCGGATTTTGCCAGAATTACGTGTTAACACTGATCCGGTGAAATGTATGAAGTTGTAAAATGTGTTTCCTAGAGACACATTAATTAGCACGACAACAGAGACTAACTGATTTCAATCCTTTATAAAAATGTGTACCTGATGCACAAATCTAAAGTCTACTTATTGTGTGTCTAACGAAACATAACATCATGTGCAAAAAAATGGCATTTATACGTTAGATGGTTACTTAGATAATAACATTTACATTTAGTAAAGCTAGTGAAACTTGCGATAGTATACACTCATAAAGAGTGGGTTGTTAAGACTTTAGTACGCGATTGTGGGACATAGAAACAGCATTGACCTATATACTAAGCTGAAAGATTACAGAGAAACGGTACTTTCAGTGCTGTTAAACCTGGTGAACAGCTTTGATGGCTGTATAGACGTCATGCGAAAAAGCTCAATCACTTTCACATAACTTGTCTATGAAAAGTTATGCATATCACATCGCAAGACAAGATTACGAATTTCCACTGTATGTGACAGATCTGGTATTCCTAGCAGTGATACGTTTCCGGTGCATACCGATTCGTTGGGCAGAGGGCACAGGGTACAATTGCTATATACATAGATACATGGGTAGAACGTGCCCTAAATATAACTACACTATGCTCTACAGTCAGAAAGGCGCATAATCTAGTGAAAAAATGTCGAATTCAGCAGCAACAAGTGGAGAGTATTTAGAACGTCACGGGTAGATCGAAAATCTTCTACAGTGTCATTTCATGTCCTGAAATCGATACGGACATTTGCGGCCAGAATAATGCATATTAGTCGTATAGGAACTCACTGTCAAGGACTAACTCTGAATTTCAAAAGTGGATGTAACAAATAGTCACTATCACTTTTGATGGACGATCAACACACAGCTACCATTTTAAATCATTATAGCCAATCAGTAAAATATTTTGGCAGACCGCATGTGGACGTATTTTCCCTACTCCTATGCTAAGTCGTCCGAATCATGCTGCATAAAAAAATGCAATCTACGACAGTAATCTGTCAACGTGTATGCCAATATTTATGTTTACATTTACACAATACCCTCGTCAAGAAGAAGCCAGAACCAAGAAAAAGTCAGCATAGTTCACAATGCAATTTATGGTTGATGAGACACAGTATTCAGAATTGCAATGGGATACTTCATTGGGGCAGTGATGTCTGAAACAGTATGAGGATGAAATTGATCACATATCCACACACACACACATGCACACACACACACACACAGATAAACATGCAATTTACCACTGGATATTGAGGGAAAACATGTCATGTCTGAAAATACCGAAGATAGCTTAATCAAATTTTCTCTGAGACTGAGCCGTGCACTCTAATGAAGACCAGTCCCTGTGATATATTGTATTTTACTTATTAAAAATAAATGCAATAAAATTAATTGTTACATCGAAAAGATCTAACAAATTCTAGAAAATATCTTTTGGATCCAACTTGAATTTCTCCATTACCATAAGAAACTATGTTTTGTGCTTTAAATTGTAACGGGATTACACAATTTTTCACAATAAATTATACTATATTTTTATTAAAGGTTTTGTGAATGTACGTAATTTGCCATGTTGTACAGTATTAAATTCGAGTCTTTCGACAGTTCCGGTAGATGAGGGGAAATATGCCTTATTTGCTATTGTTTTTTTTTCCTTTCTAACTCTTCATCGGTTGCGAAGCAAAGTTTAAATATACTGGCTAATTAAAAGTACAATAATCAGTGATTGATCTGTGGTAAACTGCAACTCAATGTATTGTTCATGCCTCTCATATTCAACAGCTGTGATACGCAAATCACGTTTTCCATGAGTGCGAAACATGCAGTTTGTTGTTTATTTTGAGATTTTAATGTTAATGACATATTTCGAAAATTTATTTGGTATTAATATCTTCGTGATTTCGATTGGTCATTTTGATTTATTGTCAATAATGTCACCAATGAAAATAATGGACATACTGGAGTATGCGTTAGAAGAGACATTATTATTATATTTAATGTTAGTTTCGCTACCGTTTGGTTGGATGACTTAATTTTGTGCATTTTTGTGTATTACGGTCTTCGTGTAAACTGTGCTGAAGTGAGTAACATGCATTATAGAGAGAACTGCAAAGTGGCTATATTTACGACAATCTCGTTGTAAATAAGACATGGCATGATCTCAATTGTATTATTTTAGATTTTATTATTAAGTGATAATAACACGTTCTACAGTATACTAAGAAAGATAAGACCGTGTTACGTGTTTGAAGTATTTTCAACATTATGGACATAAATACACATTATAGTAATCAGAAACAAAGAAGTATGACACGCCGTATTAATGCATAATACATTTACAAAAATGGAGTACCTAACAGAGTAACATTCATAGAATCTCTGAATCCTTGCTTCGAGAAGCAGATAATGTTGATAGTGTTTGTTATGATGCCGAAGATGTTGATTACCTGGCACACTACGCTATATATAATCCATGTACACATTGCTACTAGCTGCTCACTGAATTCTATGTCGCTTTCTGACGATTCCATGTTTATTAATTCCGTAGTTTAACTATGCTACTTTTTGACACAATGCGTGTCTGTCTCAATGGTTAATACGTGTATGTGTAGCAAGTACTATATGCTAATCTGTAGAATATCAGTAAACATGAACATACAATAAGTAGGTGTAACGAATATTACGTGTATACACTGTTTGTTAATGGATCATGTGTAATTTTAACTATTGGTGTATAACACGGGGTGTAGGGTAATGCTTTCGTGCAATCACATGGCTAGCAGATAATAAAGTTCCTAAAAACACCTCCTCCTGGTTCACCCTGAAACCAGATTTTTTTTTAGACTCATGCGAAACAATTTGGCTTACTCTTTATAAATTGTGTCCATGCAGTGCAGACTTACACTAAATAAACACTTTCTCTGAAAAGAACATTGGTCCCAATAACCAAACGACAACTGCTGGCTCGAAGTCTCGGCTTCTTATGTCCGAAATTTCAATATGACAAGAATAGTGATAATATCTCCGGAGGAGTACGGTTCGTCGATAGTACACTCGAACGTAACAAAGTGCTAGAAGGCTGCATCTTGTGGAAGAGTCAGTGAAAAATATCTCAACCGAAAGAAATGTTTATGCTCAAGAACAAGCGTTCAACAGTCATGTGTCAACAAATTGTATTGAATCGTAACTGCATGATATCATGCTGTACCGGTACGAAGAAAATATGGGTAGATACTCACACTTGGATGAAGTGTTCACGGTATCGTTGAATGCAGCCTCTTCTAATATGGCGTACCAATCGTTGTTCACTTTTACTATTTGAACAACTGCCTTTACTGTAATAAGTTAGTAGTCAAGATAAGTGCCAGTAACCGAGAACAAAGGTGGTCAATGAAGTCTAAATGCACCAGATACGTTTACTAGCAGGTGAGCACATCGTGCGAGATAGGCTTAGTCGACTTAAGTCTGCTCACTCTTCCTCAGAAACTGTAAGGCACACGTTATGGCATGCAACGTCTAAGAGTTCATAATGTGATACCACGTCACCGAATGAAGCAAATACTCGCTCGTTTGCCTGGTGACAGCTACGAAGGCTAGAGAAGCTGACCTAAATTACACGCATGACGAAAACGAATGTATTGCGATAATGGTCGCAAAATAACACAGTGTCGGTGTGAAACCAACTGCACAACGTAATTCAAGCTTTCAGGAGGAAATAGCACAAATTTTGTATTTGTTATCTGAGAGCGAACGCAGAAGAAGGAGAAGGGGAAACATCACGCGAATAACATGTTTTTTAAAGTACGAAATAAATTATGTTTCTCCTTTGCAGAGATAATTTGTGAACAGCGAACTGTGAATGTTCTCTTTTCCAAATGATTAATATTCAATGTGAAATTAGAGGCATTTTAATGTTAAATATTCACATGGGATATACAATGAAATTTGTCGTTAAAAGAAAAAGAGAATGTTTTCAAAATATTGAATAAAATGTCGTCCTTTTTGCTTTACACACTTGTATGCATTGCAGCGTCACGGGTAGAAAAGTTCTCTGGAGACGGCCTTTATATGTGCTTCATAAACTTTATATGTGTGTGTTTTCGTTTATTCTTGTATTTCTGTAACTCATCTTTTGTATTGTCTGCTCCTTGGTTTGTAGCCATTGTCTCTGTTTATCAATTGTTTGTATGGGCACTATCTGATGGTAGTCTGGAAGTATGTTTTCATTTGAGTATTGTTTTTTAAGAATAAACGTTTGACATTGATAGCATACTGATGGTATGATTATCGTTTTATATAGTGCAATTCTGATGTTCTTATTCACTTTTGTTTTGTTTTTTTAAAATAGAAGAGATTTGCCCAAGGATTTTGCAGCAATACTGGATGTATTTAATGATTTCCTCATATAATGATATAATTCTTCCACAATAAGTGAATTATTTCACATGTTTAAGTTGCTAATTCTCAATGAAAATAATTGTTTTTTTGTTGTTTTTTTCTTGCAATTAACATTACCTCGGTGTTTTCTGTGTTTATATTCTTGTTGAACTCACCACATGCAGTGCGAAGTCTATTTATATTTTTTTTGGTAGTTGTTCTGATGTTGATAACATTTTTTGATCGTCTACAATAAGTCGTTAGCTCAGGATGTTGTTTAGTGTGTCTTCTTCACTGGTGTTGACAATGTTACATATACAATGGATAGATGTAATGAGAAGTAATGGAGATAGAACACATCCCTGTCGCACAAAAGCGTGTATGTGGCATGTGTCTGAAAAACTACTCATTCTAACTGCACATCGACCGCCTATGTAACTACCTTTGAACAAGTTTATTAGGTGTTGTGGAACCCCATATTTTGATAGTATTTTATATTGTTGTGTATATCTAAGTCGAAGACTGTCTTGGTCGACAAGCGCGATTTAGAATTGGTTGTTTTCAGTAGTTTTGTTTTCTGCCTGTTGTCTTAGTGTGTATTTTGCACAGTCTCTGCTCCTGCCTTTTTTTCTTTAAAATATACATTATTACAGCATTTTTCCAGTCTTCTTTTGTTTCATGTGTATTCCATATTATACTAAATAGCCAATGTGACCGTTGTATCCCTATGTCTGCTTCTGCCTGATTAATTCGACTTTTATGTTATCGAACCATGTGTCTTTGTTTAATTGATATGTGTATATGCCGTTTTCTGCTAGCAATATGTTTGGTACTAATATATATTTACGTTTACTATGCTTTTGTCTTCTTTCAAAATAGCAATTCTTTAAACACTGTTGCCATATTCCAATGATTCTTTTCGGTTTATTGATTGTACGTATTTATATTTTCATAATTTATTATTTAGGCTGACTCATATTTATCTTTCCTCTTTCTCATGTTCTTAATGTTCGTGTATACTTTTTTTTTGTTGTGTGTCTGTACTCCGTATTTAATGATTCGCCATTTTGGTGCCATGCTTTACTTTTGGGATCGTTAACGATTTTCGTGCTATTGATTTAGTTGATATGTACTTGAAATGTTTTGGGTTTTGCTAAAAGTCCTTTTCTTGAATTTTTGCTTCTCATCTTTTATAGCACCCGTGGTTTCCTCTCTCCAGCATTGTTATTGGGTTTTCTTCCACTATTTTCCATGTATTTACTAGTCTATCCCTTTTATTTGCATTTTGGTTTTCTTGAATATTGTACAATCTTCATTTTTCATAAATTGACTTGGTAGTTATTGGTCGCATTTCAAATTATTATAATAATGTGGTGTTCTGGTAAATTGGTTTATCGAAAAGATTCTTGAGTTTAGTTTGCATGTTCACTCAATCTGTTTTGCTGCGTTCCCTGTTGTTTACCTTCTATTAAATATGACTGACCGTGCTTTGCTGGTGTATTTGGGTCAACTTTCTGCAAGTGTAGTGTGTAGTCTAGATATTTTCTTTTTGCAGCCATTACCGCTAATTCTGGTGTCTGTCAGACGGATGATTTTTTATATTTCGTTTCCTAATTTACGCAATAAGATCTGTTGTTCTTTCTCGTAAAATACACATATTTATTGTTCCAAATTTAGTGGTCTAAATTTCTTTTCAATTATTGTTGTCTTCTGAGAACTTTCCATATTTTGTACGATCGTGTTAGGTCTTCTCGGTCGGTTTGTTAGACCTTTCGCAATGTCGTTTCAGAGACTGAACGGTTAAACTTTGTTCTAATCTATCACGGTCAGAAAAGAAATAACAAATTCGCTTAGAAAAAACTTAAAGCACAGTCAAGTGTATATAAAAACGGTGTGGTGCATAGTTATCACATGTCAAACACAATCTTTGTACTTCATGTTTTTGTGTAATTTGTTTTTTAATTAAAAATGTCAGTAAACGTACGTTCATTTGTGATAAGTAATGTTTATTGTTTATTCTATAGTATATGCTCGCCATCAAATGTATAAGAAACATGATTTCTATTTCTGGTATTCTACATTATCTATATTTATGAAAATTGTTTCCCCTTGACTGAATTTTTTACAATGATAAGGCGCCACACTCTTAGAGGTACATCACTACATAATAACTAAATACGGCAAATCAGCGTATGCTATTTTATCATTACATTTAACTAACTATGCGCTGGAATTCACGGAAAATTGCTAGTGGATTCTTTGTACGATCTACATTTATTAGAGTCAATATTTAAATAGTGTTCACACAGTAACAGCTGTGATTATCATGTGAACATGCGTGACGCGTAATATCAGTATTGACATATGGTGTACATAGCAATTTCACTCAAACAGTCTAACATTCTAACATCAATTATATGTCAATGTCTTCAGTTGTGTCGCTAGGCAATGAACCCAGCGTCTGGCATATATTGATTAGAAATACAAAAAGCATGAATTACCAATGGTAACTATAGAAACGCAAATTTTGTTCTCCTTTATTTACTATTCCGCACTTAAAGTGTGCGTTTCTCAGAACATATATAATATTAGTTAAATATGGAGACCAGATATTATTTTTAGAGACGCTGTAGTCAGGTAAATACCAACGCAAGTTGGGAAACATTAGTTTTGATGACAGTGTAATAGGAAAGATAACTGGTCATTTACTGCGAACACGAACATTACGATAATATGATGATATTGTCGATTATATATCTGACTGAATTAGTGTTATTACAGTTTCGGTGAGAATATATATATTTATATATGTGTATATTTAATGTTCACCCATTCAATGACATGTGATTGTTTAAAGGTTCAATTTTAATGAACTTTATGTGTCGCTTTTCTAGTATTTATACCATCGACTGCTCTCAAGCTCAACTGGGAGTATTTTATAGAAAGACAATGTTCCCATTAGAGTTATCAGGAAAAAGCCCAGCAATGGAAAATGCAATTAAACACGCTTATTTGTGATGTCTGACGAAGACGGATGTGTCGGACCATTTACACACATATAACGGTGACATACGCATTTCTATTTTTTTTCTAGGCTACATCCTGTTGAAAATACAGTAGGGCCATTTTCTGCTACAAGAGAGATCCAGTGGAAATTTGAGAATGAACGTTGCAGGAGAAGACATAATTTGTGATCGTTTTAATCATCATCAAATGCCGTCTGCCGCAATGAGGGTTGGTTGTAGCAGACCTCGAACATCCACTGGCTTTTGTTTTGTTCGTTTACTCTGCTAGAATGTATCCTGCACATCCTGTAATGTTACTTTTCCACTTGTATCTCTGCATACCTCATTCTCGCCTCCCTTCGACTTTACCATCAAGTTGTATCTTCAACAAGATGGGATGCCTTTTAGTATGTCCATAATGTTTTATTTGCCTGATCTTTATTTCCCTTAATAATTATTTCTTCATATTAAGTTGTTAGAGCATCTATGTTTGTTATTTTCTCTGTCCATGAAGTTCTCACTATTCTTCTATAAATCCACATCTCAAAGCCATCAATTATGTCTTCTAATTATTGTCAGACATCTATTTCGGCGGCTCAAGACATTGTTATTTTTTTCCCCGCATCTGCGTTTGATTAGTTATAATGTGCAGGCTTAGTTGATATTCGGGTTTTTAAATACATGCATGCTCAGTGATTTCGTGTGTAGTGATGGTATATTTTTATACGTTGTCAGTCACTTCTTTAATTTATATTTTCTTCTTAGTGATTACTTTCTCATGTTATATGTCTTTGATGCTGGACAATCAGTATTTATTCTCCTTAACTGACCGAACCATTTCAGTCTTTGTGTTTCACAATATTTGACAACGAATGCTATTCCAAAATTATTTTATCTCTTCATTTCTCACGTTAATTAAGCATCACATAAACCGAATAAGTCACATGTAAATAATTGAGTAAATAAATCACAAAACTGACTAAATCACATCAGAATTTATAATATAAGCAATCCAATACGTATTTAGTATACATATCGTGTTTTTATTTGTTATAATGATCAGAAATCCTAGACCTGGATGAGTAAATTCGCTGCATTCTGAGTTTCCATATATGGTCTCGGTACAGTAACAGTACAGCATGGATATACATGGTACTTTGGGGAAACCGCAGCACTTCACTTTTACAATACTATTTGCATTCCTATAAGTAGAAATGTTTTTTTCATTCTTCAAATATATGCATTGCTATGCGAGTTGAAGAGTTCTTGAAAACAATTTCCAAATTTAATTATATAATGTATGTTATGCTGTGATATTATATGATATCACAATATCGCTCACAAATATCCTAGATTTAAACATACAAGCATCACATTCGTATCTTTTGTGGCCTGTAACAATACGTGTAATACCATAAAATTCCAGCATACAGCTTGTCATAGTTACACATATCCTGGTATTACGTGTGACAGATAATTCGTCACCATCAATTGATCACTGCTTTCTCAGTGAAAATACCCGTATCAGTAGAATGTCATCAATTAGTTATGGATAAACGAATATCGCTTTAAAAAAAACTTATTAAATCAGAGATTTGCACTTGAGTTACAGGGTTCTTTCATACTTTCTGTACAGTTTTCCCGCCAATCATGAAGATACACTGGTCAACATCAAATTTGCTGTGTCTGATTTTTTTTTACAGATGTAGGATAATTTTATTGTGCTGAATCCAAAAAAGACATTAGTTTTGCTCAATCAGGTCAGGTTTTTTAAATAGCACCACAAGAAGTTTTTTTTAATAAGTGGGTCATATTCCATGTCAAACAAATCAGTAAAATGACAATTGATTTCCACACACTTGATCAAACGTGTTTTTTTCCTATTTAAAAGGACAAATGATATAGAAAGCAATTACTTTAGTGTCATATTTATAGATGTTTTCACGCTATATGTTGCAACATTTCTTAAAGTATCTTGAAATATACAAATTATGAAGATTTCACATGTTTTAACTTACTAGTATTGCTAAATTTTGTTATTGTATTTTTTTTTAAAGATTTCAAGTGATTGAAATGTCTTCAACAATAAGATGTTGCAGAAATAAGCCTAACATCTTCTGCTACATCTGCGGTGAATACACCCTCGTCCCTAATAGGAATCCAGTCACAACATTCATAATGCAAGCTTATCATGTGTATTTTAAATTGTTGACCAGGATAAAGATTGGGTACCTCACATGTTGTGCAAGTCATGCAATGAATACCTGTGTCAGTAGATAAAAAGGCAAGAAGAGCAGTCTTAAATATGGAATACCCATGGTTTGGAGGGAGCCCACAAACCATGTCTCTGTCTGCTATTTCTGCGCTATTGATGTGACTAGGATCAATAGAAAGAATCAAAATGTCCCCAAGTATCCTGATCTTAAATCAGCACGTCGTCATGTAGCTCACTTTGATGAATGTCCGGTATCTTTGTATGCAGAATTCCCTGACATCAGTGATGAAGATTCGTCCAGTGTTCTAGAAGGCCAAGAGGAGAATGAAGAAGAAGAGACTTTTAGAGAGGTTGAAAGGTGTCATAATTGATGGTCCTCAAATTCGTCATCTCATCAGAGATCCTGAGTTTGAAAAATCATGAACAAATTGGAATTAGAAGCATGGAAGGCCTTTGTTCTTTCTGTGAAGAATTTTTTGAGCAATACCAAAGCTAGTAACTATGAACAAGTTGTCAACAATATGCTGACTGCTTTCAAAAACATTGGCTGCAACATGAGCATAAAAATTGCATTATTTATTCTCGCATTTGGATCGGTTTCCCGAGAATTGTGGATCAATGAGTGACGAGCAGGGAGAGAGGTTCCATCAGGTCATAAAAGAGATGGAAGTCAGGTATCAAGGACATTGGATACAGTAATGATGGCTGATTACTGCTGGACTCTGAAGAGAGACATCCCTGCTGCTGAGCACTCGAGAAAGTCGAAGAAATTGAGGTTTGTTTTGAATTTTGCTCAGTGATGAAATCATTTACATGTCCTTACCTTTTTAAATGTCTTCTCTTCATTTATATAATTCCATGTTTGTAACATTTAATAAATACATTATGTTAAATACTTTTTATGTGAGAAATGTAACACATAAATCAACAACAAATATCATCAAAATGTTGTTATGAATAGAAGGCTATAGTCATAGAATATAATTTTTTTAATCAATTTAGAAAAAAATACCTGACCTGATTGAGAAAAATGGATGTCATTTTTGGCTTCAGTGGCACACAATGCTCCTTGGGTATAATGTGTGTAATGTAATGATGTTTCTATAGTCATAAAGCTCTTCTTATGCTGTGAGTAGGTAATTTTTAGCATCTGATAGCCTTTCTGACAACCATTAGCCTCGTTACTCGACTCAACACGTTTACCGTCATGGACAACACATAATCATTAAAAGAAGATTTCATGTTACTCTACTTCCAATTTGTATATTCTCACGCTGCTATACGCCAGTCGATCGACACATAAAACAATAACACACACACTATGTGCATATATTTAAACTCTGAGTAGCCGAGGTGACACCGCAACCAGCAAACTTTTTTTTTGTTTTCTAAAAAGCATGTTTTTCTTGGCTTATTTCCTAAGAGCGTACCAACTGCCTACGAGTGCCTTACCAATGTAGATAATTATGTCACATGTAAATGATACTCAAGGAATAAAGTAATGGTAAAATGTAACCGGAAAAATGAAACCACAAAAGAATAAATACAAGTAAAAACGACACATGATTAAAAACACACGAACAACAATTTTTAAAAATGACTGTTATTTAATTGGTGTTGAAAGGGAAAGAAAATTATGGCAACAATGCAACCTTCCCTGTGCGTAGTAAGAGGCGACTAAGGAAGATTTGAAAGTGTAATTGGTTGTCCAGCCTCATAAATGATGAAAATGTCTTATAAGACATGCTGCAGTCGGATGTGTATTGTCGAAAGTCGCAATATCGAAATCAAGTTATAAAACCAGGCACAACATATTTCATTCTCGACTGAATCCTGCTAATCTGTAGGAGTTTACTTGAGAAGTAGGAAGAGTAGTTCAGGATCTTAATGGTATATACCATAATGAAAATAGCTACATGGATATTGTATGTCTCCTGAGGCAGCTCATATGCCACATCTTCAAGGATCGTCGACGCATATGGTCCTTTAAGAGACTCTACATCATTTATAGAGTCTTATGACCGGTCAGGAGAAAGATGAGAAATTTCGTGTGGTAAGGAAGATTCTCAAGATCCCACACAACCACAACAAATTAAGTCAGACGATAAGTTACCCTTATCACCGGGAGGAGATAGTATCTACATCAGTTGAAAAATTATAGAATACCTTACAACAAATGCTGCAGTACTTGAGAAATGTCTTCAAATAATCATTGAAACATATTTTTTGGTTTCACTTTTACTTAACGTAAATAACATACTAATAGCTCACCATAGTCTCTTTAGAAAACGCTCTATTGGCGTTCTGGCCCAACAAAATTAAGATCTGATCAATATTACATAGATGTTTTTCCCCTTGAACCTTTGAAGGATTATTTTCGGTTATGCGTGGTCCAGCCATTGCTAAACAAAGCAGTTTCTGAGGCACTAAATGTGCAATGTGTTTCGCTTCTGCATTCATGTTCAACCTCTTGTAGACTAGCAGGATGCAGTCCAGAGAAAGGAACGCGTTTTGACATGGTTTTCATCTTAACTACAATATATGCGCCTTTGGACTAGATATAGTCGACGTCACCAAGTCTTCTAGATCGATTTAGTTATATATGGACTACATAATCAACTAAACACCATAACCTCCTTAGGTCTCTCCTACGATATGCATGACAGATAAAAGTACGATAAATAACATGGTTTGAACATGTATGCAGATATAATTCCTTGTCAAAATCAAAAGAGCATGGAACCGTCGATGAACGCAGAAGCAGGGGGGGGGGGATAAGGATATTTACAAACAACATCAAGAAATAGACAGAACAAGATATTTGCCTCATTCATCCGCATAGTTAAAGATAGAAATCGCTGGATGACTCTGTGTGCTGAAGCATCCACTGTTGTACCCATACGACCCTAACGGGTTACGGGTTTATAGATAGATAGATAGTAGGTAAAAGTGTTGCTATTATTTCCTTCCATTTCGGGCCCCGGAAACACGCTCGTTTGCAAATTGTGAATCTACCCATCATGCCTAGCAAAGACAGTCCCCAAGATTTAGCAATATCTAAGTTGAAGACTTCAGTTTGTGTTTCCAAACTCAGAACTCACTAGTAGAAATACAAATGCGACGCAGTGATTAGTCTCCAAAGACATAACTTGTTGAAATATCGGAGCTCCGTGTTGTAACTAAAAAAACAGTAACTATCCAGAAAATATGTTTTTACCATGCATTATTCTAGAGGTGCTAAAGACACTTAATATGAAGAAAGAACTACTAAGAGAAATAAAGATCAGGCAAATAAAATACTTTGGGCACATTAAAAGACATGACACCTTATTGAAGACCTTACTTGAGGGTAAAGTCAAAGGGAAGCGAGCAAGAGGTAGGCAGAGATACACGTGGGAGAGTAACATCACACGATGGACAGGTTTCAGTCTAGCAGAGTGCACCACCAAGACAAGAGACATGAGATGTTGGAGATACGTTGCAGCCAACCTTCGTTGCGGAGACGGCACTTAATGATGATGATGATGATTCTAGGTTGAAAAAGGGTTCAAAAGTCGCAGAGTATCGTCTCTGTATTCGGTTTCCCATTTGTTCTCCATCAATCTCAACGACGTGGCACGCCGCCTACCGAGAGTACCACTCATAGCACGTAACTCCGTAACTTCATGTGATTCAAGTGATAATCCACAGGGATCTTCGAAAATTCCACCTTGTAAACAAGACGACACAATCCGTATTAGAACCCATGATCTCTTGGAACACAAGTCGAACAGATCACCTACTACGCTAGGGAGATCCACTAAGTCTTGGTTATTCTATGGCTAATGTGCCAACAACACTGAAATGTAATCAATGACAGGCTGGACATTTGGTGTACCGAGACAGAAGGAATCACTTATCTAAACATAATGTAAACAAAACGAGACAATATATTGTGTAAGCTGTATTAAACATGTACAACTAGCTGATGTGAATATGTATGTTCAAGTATTTTTTCTAGCCAAAGTGGTGACTGTTTCTGTGACTTTTTTTTTTACCTGTGACTTATTACCATTTACCGACAGAAGAACCCCTTAATAAGGATTAAGAGACATGAATTAATTCAAAAATTCATTCACCAGAATTTCATTGAAAAGACTACTGCCTCTGACACAATATCTCCCTGTAAACGTGAATACTTGATCATAGGAAATTACCTTTCTCAAGAGTACGCTGCACATGAACGTACGAAAGGGGGAGTCTAGAAGCCAAATCTCTATCCTTTTGTTTTGTCATAGTGAATTTTAGCCAAATACCCTATTAGCACAGAAGGCCTCATAGCTTCATTTGAAATTACTTTTTGACAAATCAAGCTCATGTTCAATAGTTGGTTCGTAGGAGATTGAATGAATCCATATTACAAATACTCAATATTTTACCGTCGAAATTTCTTTCTTCTTAGATTCAGACATAATTAAGCAATAAAATTTGCAACAATATTCACAAAATAAAATATTTAATTTACACATTGTATGACTTCACTTATATATACCACTTTCGCCTGATGATTGTTGGATAAGCACATCAAATAATGAAAATTATTCCTAAATAACAGGTATTTATAGATTTGAAATCCAACCAGAATCCACTTCAATGCATGGACATGTTTGCGATACCATCGTAATATTGTTCTAGTATATTAAAAATTGAAGTCAACTCTTTCCGATCAACCACAAATGTATAGGTTATTTAAAGAAAATCTTTTTTCTTCTTCTTCTGCGTTCATTCTTAAGCTCTCGCTGGTTCTTTCTTATAGAAAGACAATGGTACTACAAGATTTTCAGCAGGATGTAGTCCAGAGAATGAAAATGTGCTGTGTCCCCGTTTTATTTGCGTTAATGGACTGACACATATGTCTTCGGTAGGAAAGAAATTATTTAAAGGACCAATGATCTCTATATTTGTTTTGGTTTCAAGCAAACATACTGTGATCAGTTTATACTTAGTGGTTCTCTAATAGCTATATGTTCTCTATGTTAGCGAAATACTGTACAGCTACATGCGAGATTACATTCTCTTCTATTTTCACAAAAAAACAAACGTAGTTTGTCTTATTTTTTTTATACACGGTGTGAAGCCATATTAGGTTCTTATTTCAAATGGAATATATCTATACTGCCCCTTTTATAACACATTGCCCTATATTACAACCCTTTTCAAAGTCCGCTGTTATTATAATTTAGAGGTTATGCTGTGTATTGCGAATTTCCTATGGTGCATATATTTTATTTCGGTCAGGGCCAAGTTGTTATAATGAGATGTCAATGTAACTCGTTCATAGATAAAAGAGTGCAATAGCAATTATACTTATGGTTGTAATCAGCTAAATCACAAAAAAATCAAAGCGGCTTCGATTAGCTTTAGATACTTTTTATACTGGTCCCTTATACAGGAGCTATGAACACCTCTGATACACCACAGTAGTGATGACATAACTAATTCGAAAGAGGAATGCCTAATTAATTTCTAGTTAAAGTGATACACCTGTATGGGAATATATAACGCGTGAAGCCACTGTCCCACTACATAGCCGGAACGTTCCCAAATTTATTCTGAAGTCACGATTGCCCCACCATCACCCAACTAGCAATCTTCTGCGCTGACTGATTGGGGGGGGGGGCGCTGTACTGCCCACATTGGAAACGTATAGTTTAGATTATGGTATTGATTCATAATTAGGAAGCAGCATATCCCTAGATATGATGCTGACGAACATTCGACGATCTGGATGACAACGAAATTAAGGAGATAACATGTTTATGAATCGTCTCACGCCAAGAGAGCCATTACATCACATAGCTTGAAGGAATGCAAAGGGAACGCATTGCTCTAAGCGGACACAGGGTTAGCAGATAACCAAGATCCCAAATGTACCTCCACGCGGTGCACCCTGGAAACAGAAATACAGCAGCTCGTGCTGATTCTGGCCAAATCATTTGGGGATCGTGTCCGAGAATGTGGAGGTAGCAGATGGAAAGAGATGTGACTGCACAAGAGACAGATAATATCTCCGACACCACCAACAGCACCACATATAGCGACACTGTCGACATACAGTGAAGCTAGTCAGTCCAGTCCGAACATTGGAGAGGCGGCCAATGTAAAATGTACGTAAAGGTAGATGCATGGCGAGAGACAAATAGATTTCATACCGAGTACAATGAAACAATGAAAGGGCAGAACAGCACTAGAGGGCAGCGCGAACTGCAAATAGAAAATGAAAAGTTCCTAGGAAAGGGGAACTACAAGCTCCGTCAGTTCGAGGTGAGCTTCTAGTTATCTGTGTTCCTTACAGGCAGAGACCCAGACCCATTCATTGCGTTTGGTAAAGCAAGAAGACCTAATCCAACTCTAATGTCCAGCCTTCCTAAACCGGAAATATGCTCGCGAAGAGAAAGGGTTCCGTACTCGATACGCTCAGGCACAAAAGGGACAACGATTTAGCCCTGGCCCAACTCTACTGTCAGGTTTTCCTACACCGGAAATACACTTGAAGAGAGAAAGGGTTCAGTACCTGATGGGCTCAGGCGCTATTGGGACAAGGACGCTCAGCTCGAGAACGCCTTGCTCTCAAACGCGTGGTGTGAGACTCGAACTTGGACAAGGGGTACACGATGTCGGTGGATGACACCTCGGCTAAGAGGGTGAAAGAGCCAGGGTCCAACTCCTCTGTTGAGTTCTTCCCCTTAAGGAACCAGGCTCACGGATGAGAAACGGTTCAGTACCCAATGGGCACAGGCACAGCACGTCCAATTACACGAGGCAAGTTCATAGACAGTGGAACACCTCGTTCGAGTCAGACGAGAGAAAAAAATCGTCTGGGCGAAGAGTCTCCACTACGCGTGCCTGGCTGTCACAGGCTAAGGGTAGCCCACCCGAATTGTCAAGGCATGCCGAAATCGGATGTGCTAGGCCTACAAGGCGCATAACGGTGGCACAAAGTAATCACGCTCCCGGCGGAAATCGCACGGATATCCGTGATGGTTACAATGGAGCGAACGAAAAACAAACAAACAAATATAGCTTGAAGATCACTATCATTATTTTTAGTGCTAATTCTCAACCTCACGCTTGCTCTCTCTTGTAACACGACGATGACAAGCCAATATTTCCAGCAGGATGTATACCAGAAACGGATATATGTGTCACAAATTACATTGCGCCAATGGCCAAATTGTAAAATAACACGGTTGAAAAACATCGAAAAACAACAAAATAGATATGAAACTGTTAATGCTACGAAATTGTATTTTTACGGTTGCAACATACGGGTGAAACATGGACCCTAAGTAAAACAGCGGCAAAGAAGATCAAAGCCTTTGAGATGAAATGCTACAGAGGGATACTTAGAATATCATGGACGTAAAAAAAAAAGAGAAACTCAGTTATTATAAGCACATTGAAGATTCCAGAGTGTTGGTACTAAACACAATAGCAAAAAGAAAACTACACATGTTTTGTCATATAAAAAGACACAACTATTTAGAAAGACAAATAATAGAGGGCAGAGTGCCTGGGTGGAGAAGGAAAGGCAAACCAAGAAGACGATGGACTGACGACATTAAAGATAACATGAATACGTTATTGGAAATTGCAAGGTGCATTACCCAAGATAGAGAAGGGTTCAGGGAGTTCATTGGGAAGACAATGTTCTGGAGAGTACGTCACATGACACAATGGCCAAAGCAACCTAATTCCGAGATATAATCCGCAAGTAAACAGGACATATAGAAGATATAGAACATACGATAGGAAGTCTATCTCTGACTTTACGAAGATGGGGATTACATGGAATTAGGCTGATAACTATCCAAGGATATGTGCAAATGGACAATTACCGTCTGTGGATTATGTACCGTAGGAAGTGGAAACAATAAAAGGGGCCCAATGGCTTGATTGATGCGATTGATGAACACCATGATGGGCATATTGTGTAACAGAAACAAGAATATAGTTAAATTCATACCAAATACGTCTATGTATGCCTTTATCATATCATTTGATAAATATAGCAAGTCTTGTGGAGGATCACGCCACATGAAGAAAAACCCTGAAAAGTGGTACTATGACATTTGGGAACTTTATATTGTGTACAACGTACGAACGAAGACTCAGGAACAAGGCGGCGCATTCCTGCTGTGAAACGTTCACATGTATTTCTGCAAAATATACACTGCAAAATCGATCGACATATTTATCCACAAAAAGACCTGCTCGACTCGCAACCACTGGACCACAAGTGATACATACTTGCATTAACTCACATGTGAAGACAAAATACTGCTATATGCATATTCATTATGTCTACACTGTTTCTATAGTTGGCAATTACAGCTTACATCTTTTACTTCGTGAAATCGATACACACGAAGTTCGTATGTTTTAATTTACCTAATCGAGAGATGTCATAATTTCTAGAAGATGTGAAAATGTCATAATACAGATATGTCAAACGCGCGGTCCGCACAAAGGATACTGCAAATGTCTAATTTAATGACGAAAATTGCAGTTTTAATACTTTAATTAAACTGGATGTATAAAACACAAATCATGCACGGTGTCACGTATAAGAAAACAATACGGCTAGTTTAAGCTAGTAAGGGTTTTCTATCTATGAAAACTGGCAACATTCCGTTACTGCTACAGACATGTTGTTATAGCAATGTTAAAATTTCAAAACATTAATAACTTGTATCTTGTGGAATCGTGCAGGTAATTATATTATTTGTTTTTATAAAGTACTGCGTAAACTGACACCGTTTAAAATGACTCCAGCACCTTCAGCTAAAAAGAAATGAACGTCTGATGAAGAAAGGCGAGTATTTGAAGAAAAATGGGAACTACAGTATTTGTGTACAATGGTAAATGGAAAGATACATTGTTTAATATGCAATAATAGCATTGCCTCGCCAAAATAGTACAATTTAAAAAGACATTATGAAACTAACCAGTAAATTTAAGTAGGAAGAAAGAGGAAAATATTTTTTTTAATTCTTGAGAGTAACGGGAATTGAACCAGTCGGTTCAACGGCACCAAATCGCCTAGCAACTATTGCACACGCGTTCTTCCGTACTTGACTAACTCTTTTTTGTAGATGCGGTTAGTCAAGTACGGAAGAACGTGTGTGCAATAGTTGCTAAGCGATTTGGTGCCGTTGAAATGACTGGTTCAATTCCCGTTACTCTCCAGAATATTTATGAAACTAACCATCGATCCTGCGATAAATATGAGGGCTTACTCCGTGTTTCAAGACTCAAGGAATTGCATGCTAACATTGATACAGCAACAGACATGTTTTACAAAAATAGATCAAACCAATGTCGCTTCCGTTACTGCAAGCTATGAACTCAGCCGAATGGTCGCCATGTGTGGGAAATCTTACAATTAACAAGATTACGTAAAGCATTGCCTTGTAAAAGCGGCTGCCATTGTGTGCCCACATAAAGCACAGTTTTTTAAGGATATTTCGTTAACCTGGAACACTGTTGCTGGACGGATTTATGAAATGGCAGATGATTTGAAACAACAGTTGAAGGTTGCATCATTCAAATTTGAATATTTTTCTATTCCTATTGATGAGACCGTTAACTTAACTGAAATAGTACAGCTTGCAGTTTTTATTAGGACCTGTGACAGGGAATTTAATATTTATGAAGAACTGATTGAACTAATCCCAGTTCATTCCACTACAGCGAGTGAAGACATCTTTGAAAAAATCGAGCAAATTCGGCATGACTATTATTTTGATTTTAGTAAACGTGTATGTTTATCTACTGACTGTAATATGCGAATATGTTTGGTGGACATAATGGTGTTGCTGCCAAGTTGCGAACAAAAATTGAGAACAAGTATCCAGATTCATCATTTGCACATTTTCACTGCATTATTCATCAGCAAAATTTGTGTTCAAAGTCTTTAATATTGAATAACGTGCTTAGTGTGGTCACAAAAACAGCGAACTTTATCAAATGCAATGCTCTCAACCGTCGTCAATTCAGGCAGCTGTTAGAAGACATACATTTATTTTTGGAGATGAATAATAAAAACACTGAGGAAATAAAGGATTAAAGTTGGATCCAGGTGGACTGTACTATACATTTACGTGAACTTCATTTGAAATTACAAGGCAAATACAAACATATCACTCAGTTGGACGACGACATAAAGTGTTTCCTTACAAAGCTAACCTTATGCTAAAAACAGTTGTCACTAGAAAATTTGTTTCATTTTCCTATCTGCAAAGAACTGAAAAGTCAGGCCAATGCTGAATATGTACTCACCTTTGCTAAATGTGAGAGTAACCTAGAGTTATTGTCAAAAGAGTTCCAGCAAAGATTCAGTGAATTCTCATCTTTGTAATACTATTTTGCATTATTCTCCGCACCATTCAATATTGATGTTGTCAAAGCAAAGGAAAACTTGCAGATGGAGCTATTAGAAATGCAGTCTGATTCTACACTCAAAGGAAAGTATCTAGAAGTCGGTATACCTGGCTTCTATTCATACCTTCCTGAAATGTTTAAAACATCAGAAAGTTTTCAACTAGGGTTATGGCAATGTTCGGTTCCACCTCTGTGTGTGAACAGTTATTTTCCCTCATGAAATTAACAGAACTTCTCAGAGAACAAGGCTGACCGCTGAACACTTGCCATCCCTGATGAAGGTCGAAACTGCAAATACATTTCAGCCAACCAGATATACGAAAGATTGTCATAAAAAAGAGGCATTAAACCTCAGGATAAAACACTGATTAAAGAGTACAAATAAGTTAATGATCTTAAATAAATGTTGGAATTCAAACCTCAGGACAAAGCACTCATTAAAGAGTAACAATGATTGCATGTTCTTAATTAAATGTTGGATCACAATTGTTATATTTGACGTTGTGGGGTGGTAGCTTAATAAAGCCGTTGTTGTAGACGTGCACATTAATTAGATATAATTAAATAAGGTTACAGTGTTTCTCAGATTAGTTGGTGTGGCAACACAATATGACACGCCTACTCTAATGCTGGTAACACAATATAAACAGAATTCCCACATCATTTTTGTTTTGCACTTTTTAAGTAGAATCATAAATTATATGGTGTATCCAATAAATTATATGCATAAGCTACTGTGTTCACTTTTAGTTGAACATGGATGAAACAAAACATAAATAATGTGGATATCATCACAACCATCTTGGCTACTTTCATATTACGTCTGGAAACTCTGTCAACTTGGGCAGATGTGTTGCTCCACGTTCTCCATTTGTTTGGCGTTTTAATGTGAGTGAAAGTATCAATGTACAGAAAACAATAATCACAAGGGCTACAAAAGAAATGGCGAAGCTGTTAACTGCATAACACATCACCTCGCCAACGTCTCGAGTTTCCGTAGATACAAGCTCAACAAGGGTTTTGCTCTGTAATGGAAATAATGTTGTATCCAATTTGTTGACAGCGTACACAGGAGAACCAATAAAAAAGAATACGGTGAATATACACATGGTGATGATAGTTGTTCGCCGTGGCGTAATTATACCTTTTATCTGAATGGAAAAAACATTATAGCATCCACACGTAAATGTTATATGATTATTTTATAGTTACTTAATAATTACATCCTAAATGATATTTATTAATTATGAAGAAATGTTGGTAAAAATGATGTTTCGTCCACCATTGGGCTATATAACGTTACGGATTTCCCTTGAAAAACAAATCATATCGATTCACACCTTAGACAAGAATTCTTAGAGAATTAATTATTAATTCTAAACACTGATTCTAACCCTTTCCCCCCCCCTCCCAAAAAAATATATAAACTAATTCTAATTCATTTAACCCCCTAAAAGTCACAACGGTGGACGAAACAGCAGATGCGCGGAAATGTTCGTTTTGACCCGCAACGAAATTTATTGATTCAATCAATTAAGTGTCATGCCGAATGATGTTTGCAATCGTATTTCTCAACGACTCTGTCTCGTGTGTTGTCAATAAGCTCGGTCGGTGAACTTCTCTTGTGTCATAATACTAGTCCATCTAGCAACTTCTCTCTTTGTTTCCCTCTGTCTCTTATCCCCTTGATCTTTTTCAGCGGCTGTTAAGTGTTCAAGCTGTCTTCTCCGCAGCACATGCCTTTGAAACTTGACTGTCTACCTTAATGGTTGATGTTATTTTTACGCCAACATATATGAGAACATATGCATTAGTTAGTTAGTTAGTTAGTTAGTTAGTTAGTTAGATAGTTAGTTAGTTAGTTAGTTAGTTAGTTAGTTAGATAGTTAGTTAGATAGTTAGTTAGTTAGTTAGTTAGTTAGTTAGTTAGTTAGTTAGTTAGTTAGATAGTTAGTTAGTTAGTTAGTTAGTTAGTCATCAGATCATCATTACTGCAAACTGGACATGTCCATAATTTATCCGATCTCTCCTTGAGTGTATCCGCTATTACACTTCTGCTGACAGTACCGATCCTATGCTGGGTGACCATCATTCTTATGCGCACTCCAAAATGTTCACTTCTAGCAACACCACACTTCAATCCCGTATCTTTATTCCTGGCCATTGAAAATGAATCATAATCCACATTAGTCTCACTCTCGCGTGCTCTCTTAAAATATAAATAACCAAATGGTCGGAGGGTGTCCGACAAAGTGGAGTTTGCCGCAGTAACCTAATGAACAAATAGTAAAGCAAAATGAATTAAATAGGTTACTAAAAACTCTTACCTTGCCTATAAATAAAAATATATAAAAAGTATATATAAAAAAACATACAATAAACTAAACAGGATAATTCTCCACGTATCAGCTCAAATAGAACCTTTTTCAAGAGACAAAAAACAGTAAACACCACAATATAAACAAACTAGATGACTTAGATTTCATAAAGCCACGTCTCCATGACGCAGGAATGGAAGCGCATCTACTAAAAGAGAAAATGCGTGCATACATTATAAACAAACTGGAAAGTGGGAAATTAAAGGCAATATATATGTGGTTGGGGTGTCTATAATGAATGCAAGAATAATATAAGAAAAAGATTTTAAAAAGACCACTTTTGTCACTTTATCAGACAGGCATGTTTTAAGAACATAGTCACAACACGCAAGACTGAAGGGAACAGAGACAGATGGGGACAACGTGAGAAAATATTAGTTGACAACCTATCAAGGCATGGAAACAACAACGATTCTGATAACAATACTGTGGACAGAGAGCCATGGTCACCTACGCCAACCAGAATGGCATATCATAATTATCGATGAGTAATGATGAGGTTGTGTGGTGATGGGGTGAGTGGGTTTGGTGAAGGAAGGATACAAGAAGAATCATCATTTGAAAACGCATGGGATGAATGTGAAACCAAATATAGACATAAACATATATATATATATATACAACCACACATAAACATACATAGAAATGTATGCACACACCAAGAGTTAAGAAATAAATATATAACACAATGGACACAGATGTGTGAAGGATACCCACACAAAATGCACAGGCATGTAAATGTATCCACACATAGGAAAGGGCTCACACAAGAATAGGGATACATATTCACACAGAATGGAGATACGTGCATTAACATAAACAAGCGCTCACATAAATATACATATATATATATATATATATATATATATATATATATATATATATATATATATATATATATATATATGAACATGCATCCACATAAACACTTTCTCACATAAATAAAAACAATAACATAAACATTCGCACACATAGAAACATATACATATATTAATACAAATATAAACGTTCGTTCACATAAAGATAATGCTATAACAACTGCATATGTATACATACAATCGTGTGGCCCAAAGTAATTGTGTGGATAGATAGAATCATGTAAACCAAAATACATATACAAATATCTACACATGTGTGGGAACCCATCGAAGAGACAATTGCAATAACACCGAGGAAATCAAAGTCTAAATATATGTAAATGATTGAACAATAACAATATGGCATTCTAATGTACAATTGATGGACTAGAGTACAAAATAATCACATGTTTACATAGACAAACGAAAGAAGACATAAAGGAAATATATAGAAGTACGGCAAACACAAAAATAATTACCCAGTAAGTGTACAAAGACAAAAAATTACAAGAATCAGTGCAATACGGGAGTAGAGGGTATAAAGAAAAGGTGGGTAGCCCAAACAAAACGGTGATTAATGTTCATTCCGTGTGGTTGTAAGATACCCATATGGTAAATGAGACGATATTCTAAGGCCTGACGTTGCCGGTCACCGGTATAACAACGTAACAAACCGGTTACAGATACATCAGAGCTACCATGATATAACG
The DNA here is from genome assembly GCA_034231615.1 of Meghimatium bilineatum. Taxonomy (NCBI): domain Eukaryota; kingdom Metazoa; phylum Mollusca; class Gastropoda; order Stylommatophora; family Philomycidae; genus Meghimatium; species Meghimatium bilineatum. The sequence continues at coordinate 40,877,198 of CM067322.1, forward strand.
GGCTGTTAAAATGTTTAGCCACTCGCTTTCTGAAAACCTGCCTGTCTGATAAAGTGACAAAATGGGTCTTTTTCTTATCTTTTTCTTATATTCTTGCATTCATTATAAACACCCCAACCACATCTATATTGCCTCTAATTCCCCACTTTCCAGTTTGTTTATAATGAATGCACTCATTTTCTCTTTTACTAGATGCGTTTCCATTCCTGCGTCATGGAGACGTGGCTTTATGAAATCTAAGTCATCTATTTTGTTTATTATTGTGGTGTTTACTGTTGTTTGTCTCTTGAAAAAGGTTCCATTTGAGCTGATACGTGGAGAATTGTTCTGTTAGTTTTATTGTATGTTTTTATATATACTTTTTTATATATTTTTATTCATAGGCAAGGTAAGTGTTTTAGTAACCTATTTAATTGACTTTCCTTTACTTTATCTCTTAAGGAGTTCAAAACGTCAGCGCGATCCATTGCCCCATCGTCCTGTGCCACAATCGCGCATGATGCCAGTTGATCCGCTCTTACATTGCCTCGAACACCCACATGTACGGCACGAAAATAAATGTAACGACTTTCAGCCTCGCCGTTCCCAAGGCCTCAAATCCACTGTTCACAAACGATACCCACTTGTACCTTCTTAATCATACTCATAGAGTCACTCAAGATGCAGACCTGCGTTACCTTCTGTGTACATACGCACCCACATGCCCTGGTCACTGCAATAGTCTCAATGGTCATACTACTCGTAGTGACCACAAAGGCACCACTCTCCACCCTGATCGTCTTACCTGTGCACTGATGTGTGAAGGTCCAAGCACTCGAACATGTCTAATCACAGATACGTCATCCCCCCTCTTTGGTATTCTCACTGACCAAAGCCTGCACTTCTTTTTCCACAGCTATGGGACACCATTCTCTGCATTCCCTACTAAGTGATATTACTACTCTCAAACAAGTTTAGAAATCTGTGGGTAGACTTATCCATTCCACACCTGCTGCCTCATTCTGCAATCTGCACACTCTTTGTATGACATCCTCAGCACGTCCCATCCATGACCTCCCTTTCTTGAGTCTGCTGCCTTTAACTTTCTGTAAATCCGGTGTTCTTTATCTGCATGTATTGGAAGGTACGCCCGTGCACGGCAATACTGTAAACTGTGCTCAGCTGTTGAACAGACAGCTAAGTAGGTATCGCATAGCTCTTGTCGATGTGTCTCTTGTGCATTCCAGTATGATACGCATTGCTGCATTCAGGATTCTATCCAGTAGTTTGATCTGAGTTTAGCTAAGAGTCAGAATTGTCAGTGCGTATTCCACCAAGTCACAACTAAACCTTGGTAGTAAAGAAATAGTAACATCTGCTCACACTGCGCAGCAGCCGCAGATTCATTGCTGCTAAGCCTTTGCCTGTCCTTATGATAACGTGGTCAACATGTTCGCTGAAACCCAACTTACTGTAAATAAACGGACCCAGATATCTCATTGTGCTATTTCTTTCTAAACTTTTTCCCGGACAACGAAACTTGTGGCATTGGTGTCTTTACCATGTGATTGTTCACGAAAAACCACGTCAGATTGTCTTAGAAGAATTTACCACTGTTCCCGTATCTCTACACCACGTCGTCAGTCTGTTCAGCTCCTTCTGTAGTTCCACGACGCACTCTTCTCAATTTCTGCCCTGTCTATACCCCATGAAATCATCGGCATATGACATCGTTCTGCCAGCACCTGTGATTTGATATCCAGCGATATGTACTGTCTATGCATTGAAAAGTACAGGAGATAGATGCGATCACTGTGGCAGACAAGGGATAATAACTGCTGGGGCAGATATCCAGTTACCACACTTAAGAACTACGATCCTGTGCATCAGGGCGGCACCAACCCACCGCACGACAAAAAGATTTACTGCAAGATTTAACAGCTGGTCCATCAAGATATCAAAAGACACCCAATTGTACGCATCCTCAAGATCTATTGCGCCCGCATATGTTTCCATGCGCGAATCGAACCCCTCAAAAATATCCAGCGAAAATATGGCTGCATTCTACCATGTCTTCTTTCCTCTGCGATACCCTCCAAACAATGTTGGTAACCATTTATTTCAAGATAATACGATACCTTCCAGGCCACAATTTGTTTCCAAAAGCTTGTCTATCGTATTCTGCATTGTTATTATCCTGTAACCCTGTATCCTGGTGTGGTCCTTCCCAGGTTAATATAGTGGAACTAAATATCTGTGCAACTAGTCTTTTACTGTGCCCTTTAGAAGGATATTATTGTACATGTCCGCCACCTCTTCCAATTCCTCATCAGTTCTCCGACTAATGTCATTGTATCTAATGCCATCTGGTCAAGGTGCTGTTTTTTTTTTTTTACTTTTCAGCGCCTTCCTGATTTCTTCAACTGCGATTATCATATGTTACTCCATGCTAAAGTTTTTAGACGTGTCTGTAATAGTTTTCCTGAATTCTTGATAGGCCTTCACATTTCTCTGAGCAATTTGTGCGGTGTAGTGTTCCAGCAATGCCGGCAATAGTCAATGGTTTGTCATACCATTCGTGGATTTTGTAAACGCTATAATAATTTTAGTGACTTTTCGCGTCCGATCTCCAGGCAAATTCGTCTCATTTTGACTCCTCAGCCGACTTTGCAATCTCTTTGACTGTTTGCACTAAGATATCTTTCTTTCGTTTCCATTGTGCGACCTCCATGGGCTGAACCGCAACACGTTTCCTTGTCCTCTGCCATAGTGCTACTGCTTTCCGTTTATCGCTCCATGCCCTTTGCACCTCTCGTTCCACCTGGGGGGCTTATCCCACACCTGATAACCCACTTTTTGAGCCTTACGTTTGTCTTGTCGAATTCTGCTCACAACATCCGCTCCTCTGCGATCATACTTAAGGACCTGAACTTTGGCCTTATCTGCTTACTTTTGTCATTTTTCAAGAGACCAACACATGGGAGGTAGTCACTGCCATGATGCCCCAGCTCGTCCCATTTGCAAATAGCCATAGAAGCCGATGACACCAAGGCCAGGTCGATAGCGCTATCATCATCACTATCCTTGCTTGACCTTCTTGTTATACGGCCATTATTAATGCACACCAGGTCCGTATCTATCAGGGCCTCCTCAAGCTATCTTCTCTGTTGGTTCGAAGCATTATTTCTCCTTGATAAGACTCATTTCGCATTAAGTCACCGCAGAATAGGATCTATCTTCTCTGTTCGTTCGAAGCATTATTTCTCCTTGATTAAGACTCATTTCGCATTGAAGTCACCGCAGAAGAGGATGTACTTTTCCTATTCCATTTTGTCCTCTAGAATTTTCCAACCCTGAAGATCAACGCTCGTGTTGCAGGCATACAAATTTACAATCACAAATGGGTACTGGACCATCAATGTCTGTAACTGAATATTGTCGCTATCCCACTTCGACATATCGACCTCGCATACACTAACATCCTCGCGTATTAAGGTTTCCTGTCCCAGGTGTCGCCTTTTGTTGAAACACTGAAAACCACAAGTGATACACGCGTGCATTAAATCGCATGTGAAGACGAAATACTGCCATATGCAGATTCATTATGTCTACACTGTTTCTACAGTTAACAATTACGGCTTACATTTTTACTTTGTGAAATCGATGTTATATAAAAATAAATTCCGGTTCGTAACGTCCGTGTGTTTCTAATTTACCTAATCGTTAAATGTCATCATTTCTATACGATGTGAAATTAAATGTGAAAATGTGTATTTAATGAATACGTTAAAAATGGCATCTGGAGAAACGATGAAACGCATTTAATACGAAATAAACACTCTAATACTGACAACACAATATAAACAGAATTCCCACATCATTTTTGTTTTCCACATTTTAAATATAAGAATAAATTATATGGAGTATCCAAGATTATGAAATAAATTATATGCATATGCTGCAGTGGTCTGTTTTAGTTTGGGTTTTTTTTAAACCGCCGTCCCACTCAATGTTTATACCATCGTATCTACGGGTGTGTTATCACTGGTTTACATTTGTAGAAAATCTTGTCAAATATGTCCTTATAGTTACTACTCATGTGATAGTAAATGCAAATGTTCATTGATGAGTTGATGCTTTCCATTATGTAACCAAAACCTTCAAACAGTAATATTATATTGACATATTTTCCGGTGGGTGTCCAATCCGGTTCAAACACTGCAAGTAGCGCACTGAGAGTGACAGGGATGAAACAAACAATAAATAATGTGGATATCATCACAACCATCTTGGCTATTTTCACATTACGTCTGGAAACTTTGTCAATTTGGGCAGATGTGTTGCTCGACGTTCTCCATTTTGTTTGACGTTTTAATGTGACTGAAAGTATCAATGTACAGAAAACAATAATCACATAGGTAACAACAGGAATGGTGAAGTTGTTAATTGCATAAGAAATTTCCTCGACAATGTCTCGATCTTCCGTAGATACACGCCCAAGAAGGGTTTTGTTCTTTAATGGAAAGAATTTTGTATCCAATTTGTTGACAGCGTACACAGGAGAACCAATAAAAAAGAATACGACGAATATACAGATGGTGATGATAGTTGTTCGCCGTGGCGTAATTATACCTTTTATCTGAATGGAAAAACATTACATCATTCACACGTAAATGTTATATCGTTATTTTATAGCTACTTAATAATTGCATCCTAAATGACGTCTAATAATTATGAAGAAATGTTCTTTTTCACCCGCAAGGACATTTATTTATTCAATCAATTAAGTGTCATGCGAAATGTCGTTGGCAATCGTATGTCTTACTGTATGTCCTATGTCTCCGGTGTTGTCAATAAGCTCGGTTGGTGAACTTCTCCTGCGACATAATACTAATCAATAAGAAACTTCTCTCTTTGTTTCCCTCTGTCTCTTATCCCCTTGATCTTTCCAGCGGCTGTTAATTGTTCAAGCTGTCTTCTTCGCAGCACATACCTTAGAATCCTTAACTTGCTTCTACTAATATTTGATGTGATTGATCTTTTTACGCCAGTATCAATGAGAACATGTGCATTAGTTTTCATTAGTGTCCATGGTATTTTCATGATTATTCCCAGAAATTGCACCTCTGTAGACACCACTTTGTTTTGAATTTCTTTGTTTACAGTCACTGCTTCACACCAATAAAAAGAATTGGTTCGATATAATATCTCAGCACTCGAATTCGGATCTGCATTGATAGTGTTCCCTTGCGCAAAATGGTTCTATTTTTTTGGAATGCTCATTTGGCTAGTATTGTCCATCTCTTGACCTCACCTTCTGATGTTAACAGGGTGCCAAGATATTTCACTTTTTAAACTTGTGTTACGTTTAATTTATGTTGTTTGTTTAATTTTTTTCGTATATTTGTAGATTTTAATTGATATTCTTTATTTTACTAAAATCACACCAAGAATGCAAATTTAAACTATTGGCTATTTATATGCAAATAAAATCATGTTTACTGTTAGCAGAAGATAGTTTAGAAGACTTGTGTCTCAAACTCAGTTTATTGACTATAACAGACGCGAATTAAATATATGAAGATTGGTATTAATGAAGAGTAGACTTTCATAAATCATCAGCTAAGCTATTGTTTTATATCATGTCTGTTTTGTGGTCGTTTGATGTCTATATTGTCTGACAAATTTTATGAATGAACTCAGCGATTGTCTGAAGTTTTCTTCATCGACTTAATATACGTGTGGTTGAAAATTTGAGCATTTGGCAAAGTATGACTCTATGAATTGTTCAAGTTTAGCAAGTTCTGCAGGACATTATCAGACATCTTCCTACATGTAACACGAGTGCACAGTGATGCAGCAGACATTTGGCACGTAGTTATTCATTGTGTTGTATTTTGTAACTATGCGTTCCAGTCTAGAAAGTGGCAAAAATCCTTCGTCGAGTTATTTTAAATCATTATTTTGTATATCTGTCAATCGCATGTTGTGAGACTTTATTGAATTCCTGTATGATGGGAGTTACAGTTAAATTGGCAGTATATCCTCTTCAGATTGCAGACATCTTCCACACATTATTTTTGGCTTTAGTGAATTTCGTTTCAGTATTTACGCTCACTAGTTGCCACGTTTTGCTTGGGATCTTCGATAGTGTTCAAGCCACTCACAAACCTACCAGCTGATTAAGGATTCGAGTTCACTGGTTACTTGTTGTTTGAAATAAAATATTAGTTCCGTGGTTAACCCAGTCATAAATAATTAGGGTAACACAGCGTTCATTGCTCAGAGAATTTGAGAAATGGCGTAATCAAACGTTTTCTGGTCAACCACAGATTAGACAACTGATCATTTACGGGAAAACATAATAGTTATAACGTTGGTTTATAGTTCCTCTTCCTCTACCTGTTTTTACCAACCATTTCTGGCCATCTCATTACCCCATTCCTTTCCAGATACCACGTTATGTGATGCTACCAGCTGAAGGACAGTTCTCATCTTACCAATTAGGTGATATTTGAATTGTTCTCAGGCGCGTGTGTTTACAACCATCGAGAGCATGAAGAACATAGTGTGCATTTTTAAAAATATGGTCAAATGTTGACACACGGCGAGGCCGTCAAATTTTATTAGGGTAGCATGTTCTTTTGCTAACGCTTCAGTATGTTATTGGATCATACCGTTACTATTTGGATAACTGTGTTAGAGGACACTGATCAATGCATATTATACACATTATATATACATATCGGACTGCATTTGTAGCTGTTTCATCAGTAAATATATGTGTTTGTTTGTGTTGTTATTGCGATCCCTAGTAATTACGAATAATTAATTATGATTTCATATGTATAATGAGGTGAATTCTTCAGAGCTATAATTCATAAGGAAAACGTGGTATCTTCAGAGCTATATGTCCTACCAAGAAGACACTCTCAATGGTGTGCACTGTTTGGGGAATGTTTCTTACCCATAGAAGTTAACATCTAGGATTCTGTGGCATTTCTTCCTTTATTTCTAGGGGGATGTGGCGTTTCTTCGTTTAAGAAACACACAGGTTTGAGTCATAGTATTTATATCCCGTGCAACATCATTTCCTGAAGGTGTTTCCATAGAAATCCAGCTCCAGCGTATGATGACTGAGTTGGGTGGTCAGCCAACTATACATCTCCCGTCATCCAATGAGCTTTCCAGTTATGAAGAGCTAACATGCCTCCTGATACTGGAATCTCCCAGGGAGTTTTCACGTCATACACAGAGTTGCTGTTCACCACACCCAAATGTGTCTTCTATTCATAACCGAGGCACCACGCGCACGTTGATCGGTATACCATGGGCACGGCTAGAGGTGATAGGGCTCCCGCAGCGTGAAATGTAAATATGTGGTTTATGAAAAGTTGCAGCACATGGGGCAAACACATAGTTGTATATATGAAATGGTTTGGAGCTCACACAGAGGATATTTGAATTTCATATGTGTGCAACCTGCTCAGTTTACAGGTGCGCAATGTTTGGTATGATATGAAATAGTGAGAAATTCAGGCCTTCTGTAAGCGGTGTACACAATGCATGTATAAATTAAAGACTAGGACAGTCTCCGAGAATTTATGCTCATCAATAGAGCGTAAGATTTTAAATGAAAATGTACACTAAGAGCCTAATTATGTATTTAAGTTCATATAATTAATTTTAAAACAATTTAATTGTTGTATAAAATGTATCATTTTTATACCAACAGTTATGTCCTTCTTCATTAACTAGCAATTTTTTAGTTGCTCACCCTCCCCTAAAATTTGTACTTGTAAACTAACTGCTATTCACTGTTAGAAAATAAATAATTGTAGTGATAATCAGTACAAACCTTCAGTGGCATCGTTATACACAAACATCTCTCCAATGTAATCATGGCTGTAATACAACTACTGACTCTGGTGAAAGATAAATGGGTCATTCCTGTTGTGATGTACATGATATCAAAAGTGTCAAACGACAAATCAGCTTCAATCATTACAGGTGTCAAACAAATGCATGTCCAGACCATTGTGAGCAGACTGCACATGTCAGATACGGCCAAAGCTGGAAAAAAAATACAACTGCGTTGCATATTATTGCTGTGCAGTGTTAGACCTCATTCAACAAAGGAATTGTCATTATATGCATTGTTAATATAGTGAATACTGTATAACTTCTGTCTTCCCACAAAATTCAGGAGTCATCAACAGCGTAGATTAATGTTACAGGCACGTTCAATGCAATGTATGTGCTTCCTGAAGTGTGATCGTGGTATGGGATTCATAATTTAAGAAAATATTACTAGGAATGTTGAGTATCAATTAATGTATATAGCACCATGAGTGAACCTAGCTGCCAGAAATATGTTAATGAAAATTACGAATTAATATATTATGTAATTAATATATATGTAAGCATTCTTGCGTACGTGCGTGCGTGTGTGCGCGAGCGAGCTGTTTATCATCACAATAGATGATGACCATTTGTTACTTCCACTTTTCAAATTCAATTATAGTGATGTTCTTGATTATGATTTCGTAGATGGAAAATACAACCTTTTCTGGTCTCATAAGTCCATGGATGGTTCGGGAAAAGAAGTATCACTTTATGTGGTTTATGGTCTTATCCATGACTTCTAGCTCCTTTCCGCGGTTGAGCAGCAGTATTTTTATTTCACACGCTACTGATTCTTTATTGGAGGTAGAGTGCTATTTATTTCTATTTTGTTCAAATTCCCCTCCCCCCCCCCCATTCGCACTGCTCTATTTTAAAGATTTTCAGTTAGGTCTAACGATTTCTTGTAGTCCTTTTTTTGGTTACCTATAGAACGTATGCCCAAATAGATATATGAACAAATAGACTACATCACACAAGCCACATCTTTAAAATGAAAACACCAATATATAATATATATATATATATATATATATATATATATACATTGGAAAAAAGAGACATAAAATAGTGACATAATTCACATACTAAGGAAGCAATATAACAACAGACTGCATGAGCAGCAAAGAAATGCACAATAGTTGTAGTAAGGCTGTAGTAAGTGTAGTAACATCAGTCTTCAGAAACAAAAATGTAGATTTAAACACCAAAATAACACTATTCAAAACTATTATTATGTCAACGTTGTGCTAATGCCAAACACGGAAAACGAGTGCACAAGACAAACAATTTTTGGTTGAATTACTTAATGTTGTGTATTTGTGTGTACTATGGTGAAATGTAAAATGTGGGTACCATTTTTTGCTGCTGAGGCAATAATATATAGCAAAAAACGTTTTGTGCATTTCCAATATACCTTACAATATGTAAAATATGATTTCCTACGGTTGTGTTCTGTATAAGATTTACTGCAAAAATGTTTGCTTTACATTAGGTAGTGTTCGTATAATTTGAGCTGAAGGGAGTACCATAAATTATGGAACAAACTGCAACATTTACATTTACGACAACCTCGTTGTAAATTAAGACATGACAGTGAACTCACTTTTATTATTTTAGTTTTTATTATTAAGTGATAATAACACGTTCTCCATTATACTAAGAAAGCAAGATTGTGCATTGTGTTTGAAGTATTTTCAACATTACGGACGTAAATACACATTATAGTAATCAGAAACAGAGAAGTATGACACGCCGTATTAATGCATAATACATTTACAAAAATGGAGTACCTAACAGAGTAACATTCATAGAATCTCTGAATCCTTGTTTCGAGAAGCAGATAATGTTGATAGTGTTTGTTATGATGCCGAAGATGTTGATTACCTGGCACACTATGCTATATATAATCCATGTACACATTGCTACTAGCTGCTCATTGAATTCTATGTCGCTTCCTGACGATTCCATGCTTATTAATTCCGTAGTTTAACTATGCTTCTTTTGGACACAATGTGTGTCTATCTCAATAGTTAATACGTGTATGTGTAGCAAGTACTATATGCTAATCTGTAGAATGTCAGTAAACATGAACATACAATAATTAGATGAAACGACTATTACGTTTATTAACTGTTTGTTAATAGATCATGTATTTGTGTTTAACTATTGGAGCATAACACGGGGAATAGGGTAATGCTTCCGTGCATTCACATGGCTAGCAGATAATACAGTTCATAAAAACACCTCGTTGTGGTTCACCATGATACCAGATTTTTAGAGATTCATGCGAAACAATTTGTCTCACTCCTTATAGATTGTGTCCATGCAGTGCAGACTTAGCCGAAATAAGAATGGTTTACACTAAGTCAACACTTTCTCTGAATAGAACATTGGTCCCAATAACCAAAAGACAACGGCTGGCTCGAAGTCTCGGCTTCTTATGTCCGAAAGCTCAATATGACAAGAATAGTGATAATGTTACCGGAGGAGTACGATTCGTCGATTGAGTACACGCGAACACAGCAAAGTGTAAGAGGGCTGCATCTTGTGGAAGAGTCAGTGAAAAATGTCGTAAACCAACAGAACAACGTAATTCAAGCTTCCGAGAGAAAATAAAACAAATTTCGTGTTGGTTATCTGAGAGCGAACGCGGAAGAAGAAAGTGAAACATCACGCGAATAACATTTGTTAAAAGTATGAAAACAATTGTGTTTCTCCTTTGCAGACATAATTTGTGAACATACAACTGTGAATGTTCTCTTTTCTAAATGATTATTATTCAGTGTGAAATTAGATGCATTTCAATGTTAAATATTCACATGACATATATAAAGAAATTTGCAATCAAAAGAAAATAAGAGCACGTTTTCAAAATATTGAATAATATGTCGCTCTTTTTGCTCTAAACACGTGTATGCCTTGCAGCGTCACGAATAGAAAAGTTCTCTGGAGACGGCATTGATGTGTCCGTAATAAACTTTATATGTGTGTGTTTCGTTTATTATTGTATTTCTGTAACTCATCTTTTGTATTGTCTGCTCCTTGGTTTGTAGCCATCGTCTCTGTTTATCAATTGTTCTTATGGACTATCTGATGGGAGTCTGGAAGCATGTGAAAACCACGTAATTTGTCTTCTGATGTAATGCAGGATTGGCATTGTGTTTGTTAATCCTCTGAAATTTTCATTGCTAATTCTATATTTTATTGTTACACCAAGAAAACTACGTAGACAAGTAATTTCTGTTGTAGTATGTTTTCATTTGACTTTTGTTTTTAGAATACAAGTTTAACATTGATAGCATACTGATGGTATGATTATTGTTTTATATAGTGCAATTCTGATTTTCTTATTCACTTTTTGTTTTTGAAAATATAAAACATCTGCCAAAGGATCTGGCATGCTATGTTGCATCGTTTGCCTGGTGACAACTACGAAGTCTAGTTGGATGTAATTAATGGCTTCCTCATATAATGATATGATTTGTCCAAGATAAGTGAATTATTTCACCAGTTTAGGTTGTTAATCACCGTTGAAAATAGTAGTGTTTATTACATCGTTTTTTTTTCATTTGACATTTCCTCGGTGTTTTCTGTGTTTATATTCATATTAAACTCATAACATGTAGTATGAAGGCTATTTATATTTTGTTGTAGTTGTTCTTCTGACGTTGATATCATTTCTTAATCGTCTACAATAAGACGTTAGCTCAGAAGGTTGTTTAGTGTGTCTTCTTCACTGGTATTGACAATTTTACATATACAGTTGGTATATGTAATGAGAAGATATGGAGATAGAACACATCCCTGTGTTGTTTTTTCCATTGTTGTTGTATATCTTCTAAGTCGAAGACCGTATCGTGGTCGACAGGTGCGATGTATAATTCTTGGTTGTTTTCAGTATTTTTGTTTTCTGTCTATAGTCTCAGTGTGTATTTTTCAGAGTATTTTTCCTGCCTTTTGTATTCCAAATATATATTATTACAGTATTTTTGCATATTATGCAACATGATTGAAGATATGTACCCAAGAGAAGCATGGATACAAGTATATACCGTCGGATCAGCAACCAGAGAAGTAAAGAATGGAGGTGCTGGCGTGTACAAAAAATACCAAAAAACGAAAATGTCCACAAGTTCACCAATTGGAGCATTCTGCTCTAACTACTTTGCAGAAGTACAGGCTTTAAACATTGCTGCAGAAATAATCAAAAACACAACAAGTCAATGCCAGCAGGTGGTATTTCTTACTGATGTTATGTCTGTCCTACAAGCCCTTGACAGCGATAAACTGTCAGACCTGAAGAAAGCAGTGTGAGAAGGGAGCACCCAAAGAAGGGTAGTACTACGGTGGATACCGTCCCACTGCGGCATACCAGGAAATGAAGTGGACGGCAAAGGATGGAGCAACACAGGAACAAAAAGACCAAGAAATCACCTACCAAGAAAAGAAGACCCTCATCAAAGCCACCAGGAAAGTCGACCACCCAAAAGACAATTACCACTATCTCAACAGAGCAGAGCAGGTTATTATCTTCCTCCTCAGAACAGGACACAACAAATTAAACAGTCACTCAAATAGACTAAGATTGGTCCCATCACCACTCTGCCTTTGTGGGCTGGCAGCACAAACAGCTGAACATATCCTGGAAGACTGCAATGCACTAAACCAGTTAAGGGAAGAAAATTGGCCCACAGAGATGGATATCCACAGAAAGATGTATGGGAGCACTCAGGAGGTTTCAAATACAGCAGCATTTATTAAGAAAACAGAACTTGCTGTGTAGACATGTCAAACTCTTTCGAGTCTTTTTTGTTTCATATGTTATCCATATTATACTAAATAGCCTATGTGACCGTTGTATCCCTATGTCTGCTTCTGCCTGATTAATTCGACGTGTATGTTATCGAGCCATGTATCTTTGTTTAATGGATCTGTGTATATGACATTTTCTGCTAGCAATATGTTTGGTACTAATATATATTTACGTTTACTATGTTTTTGTCGTTTTTCAAAAAAGCAAAACTTTAAACAATGTTGCCCTATTCCAATGATTCTTTTCGGGATATTGATTGTATTTATATTTTCATAATTTATTATTTCGGTTGACTCATATTTATTTTTCCTGTTTCTCATGTTCTTAATTTTCGTGTATAGTTTTTGTTGTTGTTGTTGCGTGTCTGTACTTCTTATTTAATTATTAGTCATTTTGGTGCCGAGCTTTAATTTTGGGATCGTTTACGATTTTCGTGCTATCGATTTAGTTGATATGGACTCAAAATATTAGTCTTGGGCTTTGCTTGCAGTCCTTTTCTTGAAATTTTGTTTCTTATATTTTATAGAACCTGTGATGTCCTCATTCCAAGATTGTGTGACTGTGCTTTCTTTCTCTTTTTTCCATGTATTTTAACTCGTATCTCACTTCTATTTTCATTATGGCTTTCTTGAATATTGCCCAACCTTCATTGCATTAAGTGATTCAGTAGTTACTGGTAGCTTTTTAAATTCTTCTAATATTGTATAGTTCTCGTATATTTGTATATCTAAGAGGTTCTTGAGTTTAGTTTGCATGTTCAATCAATCTATTTTGCTGCGTTCCGTGTTGTTCTTCTTCGTATTAAATATGACTGATGTTAATACAGATTTGTGGACGGTGTTTGCACACCTATTTCATATTGCTCTTTTATCTAATATAATACATCCTTATTTCATTTTGCTAATATAAAGTACATTTGGGTTTTCAATTAACTGTATCACTGTATAACTTCATATTAACTATTCCACCTGTATCACATGTATATCTGGAATTCTTTGTATTTTTAAGAATGTGTTTGTTACGAATATGCTGTAGTCCTATTGGTTGCATGTTTCTGACAGTCTATTTTCATTGTTGTTTATCGTGTTCATTCTATCACCAAATGGTCCTTGATATTCTTCTATTCATTTTTCCACTGTTATATGTGTACATTGACGTCTCCCAGGACTATGCATTTTTTCTCTGCTTATTATGTTCACTAAGTCATTTAAGTTATCAAAAGAAGTATTTCTATTCATCATCATTGTTTAGGGCATCATATGGTGCGTACGATTGGATTTCCTTACACTGTCCAATGTCATGGCAACTGTTATAATTCTTTGTGACACGTAATATGTATCTACGATGCTTTTGGTTGTAACTATGTCAATTATAAATCCAGGACCGTGCTTGGCTGGTCTATTTGGGTCAACTTTCTACAAGTGTTGTATGTAGTCTAGATATTTTCTTTTTGCGCCCATTACCTTTAAATTTGGCGTCTGACAGACGGATGATTTTTATGTTTCGTTTCTTAATTTATACTATAGGATATGTTGCTCTGTTTCGTTAGTCACACATATTTATTGTTTAAAATGTAGTGGTCTGTTACGTTAGACAATGATTGTCGTCTTCTGAGAACTCTCCATATTGTGTACGATTGTTCTAGATCTACACGGTCGGTTTGTTAGACCATTCGCAATGTCGTTTCAGAGACTGAATGGTTAAACTTTGTTCTAATCTATCACGGTCAGAAAAGAAATAACAAATTCGTTTAGAAAGAACTTAAAGCACAGTTTAGTGTATATAAAAACGGTGTGATGCATAGTTATCACATGTCAAACACAATCTTTGTACTTAAATTAAACATGTTTAAATTAAACATGTCAGTGAATGTACGTTCATTTGTGATATGTAATGTTTATTGTTTATTCTATAGTATGCTAGCCATCAAATGTATAAGAAACATCATTTCTACATCTGATATTCTACATTATATATTTATGAACATTGTTTCCCCTTGACTGATCTTGTTACAATGATAAGGCGCCACATTCTTAGAGGTATACCACTTAATAAAAAAAATACGGCAAAGCAGAGTTTGCTATTTTATCAATACAGTTAAATATATGCTGTAATTCACAGAAATATGGTAGTGGATTCTTTGTACGATCTACATTTATTAGAGCGAATATTTAAATAGTGTTCACTATGTAAAACACAGTAACAGCTGTGATTATCACGCGACCAGACGTGACGCGTAATATCAGTATTGAAATATGGTGTATATAGCAATTTCCCTCAAACAGTCTAACATTCTAACATAAGTATATGTCAATGTCTTCAGTTATGTCGCTAGGCAATGAACCCAGCGTCTGGCATATATTGATTAGAAATACAAAAAGCATGAATTACCAATGGTAACTATATAAACGCAAATTTTGTTCTCCTTTGTTTACTTTTCCGCACTTAAATTGTGCGTTTCTCAGAACATAGATAATATTAGTTAAATATGGAGACCAGATATTATTTTTAGAGACCCTGTAGTCAGGTAAATACCAATGCAAGTTGGAAAACATTAGTTTTGATGACAGTGTATTAGGAAAGATAACTGGTCATTTACTGCGAACACGGACTTTACGATAATATGATGATATTGTCGATTTGACTGAATGAGTCTTATTAAAGTTTCAGTGAGAATATATATATTTATATATGTGTATATTTAATGTTCAGCCATTCAAATTGTGAAAAGTTCAATTTTAATGAACTTTATGTATCGCTTCTCTAGTGACACGATATTATTTATACTAGCGGATGTTAAAGTATTTAAGCTCAACTGGGAATATTTTATAGAAAGGTATTAGAGTCCAGCAGGAAAAAATACAGCAAAGGAAAATTGCAAATAAACAAGTTTATTTATGATGTTCAACAATGACAAATGTGTCGTACAATTGATACAAATAAAACGGTGACATACAGCATTCCCATTTTTTATGGACTACATCCTGCTGGAAATATAGTAGGACCATTGTTCTGCTACAAGAGAGATCCAGTGGGATATTGTGAGAATAAACAATGTAGGAGAAGAAAGTATTTGTGATCGTTTTCATCATCATCAAATGCCGTCTCCGCAACGAAGGTTGGTTGCAGCAGACCTCCAACATCCACTCGCTTTTGTTTTGTTGGTGTACTCTGCTAGACTGTGTCATGTACATCTTGTAATGTTACTTTTCCACTTGTATCTCTGCTTACCCTATTCTCGCTTCCCTTCGACTTTACAATCAAGTTATATCTTCAACAAGGTGTCATGTCTCTTAGTATGTCCAGAATGTTTAATTTGCCTGATCTTTATTTCCCTTAATACTTATTTCTTCATAGTAAGTGTTGTCAGAACATCTATGTTTGTTATCTTCTCTGTCCAAGATGTTCTCACTATTCTTCTGTAAATCCACATCTCAAAGCCATCAATTCTGTCTTCCAATTATTGTCAGACATCTATTTCGACAGCTCATGAAATTGTTATGTCTTTTCTTCCGCATCTGCGTTTGATTTTATAATGTGCAGGCTTAGTTGATAATCGTGTTTTTAAATACATGCATGCTCAGTGATTTCGTGTGTAGTGATGGTATAATTTTATACGTTGTCAGTCACTTCTTTAATTTATATTTTCCTCTTAGTGATTACTTTCTCATGTTATATGTTTTTGATGCTGGACAATCAGTATTTATTCTCCTTAACTGACCGAACAATTTCAGACGTTGTGTTTCAAAATGTTTGACAAAGGATGTTATTCCAAAATTTATTTTAATATCTTCATTTCTCACGTTTTACATAAACCGAATAAGTCACATGTGAATAAGTGAGTAAATAAACAACAAAACTGACTACATCACACCAGGATAATACAGTTAATGCTTAATCCAATCCGCATTTAGTATACATATCGTTTTTTGTTATAACAATCAGAAATCCTAGACTTAGACGATTTAATTGGCTGTATTCTGAGAACTCCATACGTGATATGTTCCTCGTAAAAGTGCAGCATGGAAATACATGGAACTTTGGAGAAACCGCAGCACTTCATTTTTACAATACTATTTGCATCCCAATGAGTAGTAAGCTTTTTGATTCTTCAAATATATGCATTGCTATGCGATTTGAAGAGTTCTTGAAAACAATTTCCTAATTAAATTATTTAATGTATGTTATGCAATGATATTATATGATATCACAATATTTCTTACAGTTATCCTGGATCTAAACATACAAACATCACATTCATATCTTTTGTGACCTGCCACACGACATGTAACACCATAAACGTCCAGAATACGTCGTGTCATAGTTACACATATCCCGGTATTACGTGTTACATTTAATCCGTCACCATCAATTTTATAACTGCTTGTTCAATGAAATTACCCTTTGTCAATAGAATGATATCTATTAGTTATGGATAACGATATATAGTTTTTTAAAAAAAAGTATTAAATCAGAGATTAGCACTTGAGTTGCAGGGTTTCATACAGTCTGTACAGTTTCCACGCCAATCGATTAGCACTTGAGTTGCAGGGTTTCATACAGTCTGTACAGTTTCCACGCCAATCGATGTTGATGGTGATGTTTATATAATGATAAGCTCTTCTTATGCTGTGAGTTGGTAATTCTTAACAGCCCATAGCCTTTCTTATAATCACTAGCCTCGTAACTCGATTCAACACGTTAACCGTCATCGACTACACAACATCCTTAAAATAAGATGTGATTTTACTCTACTTCCAATTTGTATATTCTCACGCTACTATTCGCCGGTTGATCCACATAGAAAACAATACCACACACACTCTGCACATATATTTCAATTCTGAGTAACCGAGGCGACACCGCAACTAGCATTCTTTGTTTTTGTTTTCTAAAAAGCATGTTTCTCTTGGCTTATTTCCCACGACAAGGGTTACCAGATAGGTGTATACCAAAAGGAGGACATACTAAAACAAAAAGGAGGACAAAGGAGAACATTTTCAAAATGTCAAAAAAAACATAATTTAAATAAGCCAATTGTGCAATAATTACCTTATAATCTTTATTAATTACATGACACATTTCTCGGTGGAACCGACTTTTCGCAGAAGATCCTAGTTTACATATGCAGGAACATAAATTTGCATATGCATTAACTGTTCATAAGTAAGATTCTTCAAATTGTACTTTGTAAGAATGTTACCCTTTACAGAGTCGAGTAAGAGTCTATTCCTTTACTTTGTCCATTGAGCATTAATCAAGGAGAAAACTCTTTCCACATTGCCATTGTGTCCAGGGATACAAAAGAAAAATAAAGCAACATGCATTTGGGCAACTTTGAAAAGATAAACTCCACTGTTCATGCAATTCTTTAAAAAAACTGTTCATTTTTGTCTTGTACAAATGATTTAAGATTGTAGTATTGGTCAAACAATTGCACGTCATCTACAATAATACCCTTCTCTTTCAGATACAATATGCATGCCATAAGGTCATCAAATTTATAGTCTTTAATTTTATCTAAGTACATCCAATTAAAGCATTGAAATTCATCAAAAGGTTTCAACCACTTTTCTAAGTAACTAATGCATACTTCATACAACAACTTAAAATCTACAATAAAATTATTATACTCCTCTTCTCAACCACTATTCTCAAGTCTTCTCAACATCTCTTTGATTTTCAGTGAAATAAATGTCTCCTTCAATCTGTTTTTCAAAACTTCCAAGCTTGTGTGAAAAAGACTCATAACCTCAATTACTAATGTTTCTTCTCTTTCAATGACTGCAATATTGACTTGGAAGACAGACATCACGGAATGCAGAAACCAAAGGTAAACTTTTGAAAAGTCGTTCTAAAAAAGTGTTGTTATCATAGCAGGTGGTTGGTTTACTGAAAGAAAATATTATTTCAAAGCAGTAAACAGCTTCAGTAGCCTCTCAACAGCTGGTAACAAACTGAGCAACCTGGTTTTAGAGTGATATAGTAGTTGCTGATAGTTAATGTCGACATAGTCACAAAACTCTCTTAAAGTTTCTGTTCTGACAATGTATATAGAAAATTGATTGAATATCTTCAAAACAATAGTTTCAACGTCAATCTGCATTAAATCTGCGCCATGTTGGATGCAGTTGTGCAGAACGTGAGCGGGTCATCCAACGCCTACTAATGGCTTGCTCAAGGCTTTCTTCAAATGCGGAAACACATTTTTCCTTTCTCTTCTGTTAATACCTCCAAAATTTACATTACCATTGTCACCAGCAAAAGCAATACATTTGGAGTACAGATCATATTTTGGAGTATTCTCAAAATTTTCTGAGGTTTCATTTTGGTGTGTTGTTTAAATCGAGAATCTTAGTTTGAATTCCACCTGCATTCCAGTAAAAGTAATTGTATTGAACAATGACCGGAAATATTTTCTGCGAACCGTGATTGCTAGCATCTGTTGAAAGACCAAATTGAGAAATGCTACCTAATGATTTATCCAATTGATCAACAGTGTGGGGGCCAATTACCTGGTATATTATTGCTTCAGTCTTTTTTTTTCAAATGCAATATTTTTAGCGATGTCCGATTCTTCAAAAAATGTGTGCATCAAACTAGCTGTGCAGTTCGTCGAGTAAGTTTGATGATGACAAATTGTATGAAATGTCGAAGCTGCTTCAGCCGTATGTACTTTCAGCAACGCCTTTGAAAGCCAATCATATAAACATAGACGGCAAAAGTTACAAAGTAAAAAATTAATTTAAATTTGCGTCTTTGTTGCCGAAACATTATAACATTAATAATATTTTGACCATAGATAATACAGCACATAGCTATATTGGTAGAATGAATAAAATCGACTTGTTCGCAGAAATGCATAGACCTTGTTAATTTGAACATTGCAACAACGTAAATATACGATGTAACAGTTGTAACAACGATACATACAAATTATAATATGAAATGTAAGACATTTTAAACGATTTTAGCTTTGCCTTCCGAACGGAAACTATTGAGCTAAAAAGAAGGACATGTTGCCGGACGTTGGGCAACCCTACCCAAGACCGTATCATCTGCCTGAGAGTGCCTTACCATATGTAGATAATTATGCCACATGTAAAAAAAAACCGGTAAAAAGCAACAGAAAAAAAACCAACCACAAAATACACAAGTAAAAACGTCACAGGATTAAAAACACACTGACAACAGTAAAATAGAAATTCCTTTGCGTTATTTAATTGCCGGTGTTGAAAGGGAATCAAACGATGGCAACAATGTAACCTTCCCTGTGTGTTGTAAGAGGCGACTAAGGAAGATTTGTGAGTGGAATTGTTTGTCCAGTCTCATAAAACGATCAAAAACCTCATGGAACATGCTGAAGTCGGATGTGTCCTTTCGAAAGGCGCAAATATAGCAGTCTAGCTATAAAACCCGGCACAACACATTTCATTTTCTGGACTGAATCCTGATGATCTGTAGAAGTTTACTTGAGAAGTATGAAGAGTAGTTCAGATCTTAATGGTATATACCATAATTAAAATAGCTACTAATGAAAATATGGTATGTTTCTTGACGCAGCTTATATGCCACATCTTCAAGGATCGTAGACGCATAGGATCCACAGAGAGTAAGAAACTACACACCATTTTATAGAGTCTTGTGACCGGTCAGGAGACAGTTGAGAAATTTCGTGTGGGTAGGGAGATTCTCAAGATTCCCATACAACGACAACAAAATACGTAAGACGATAAGTTACCTTTATCACCGGTAGGAGTTGTTAGAGATAGTATCTACAATCGAGCAATCCGTTGGAAAATCTGTTATAGAATACCTTATACGTTATAGAAGACCAATGCGGCAGTGCTTGAGAAATGTCTTCAAATAGTCTTTAAAACTTATTGTTTGGCTTTACTTTTACTTAACGTGAATGGCACACTCATAGATCACCATAAAACGCTCTTCTGGCGTGATGGCACAACAGAATTAAGATCTGATCAATATTACTTATATACTTTTCCTCTTGAACCATTGAAGGATTATTTTATGTTATGCATGTGTCCCAGCCATTGTAAAACAAAGAATTTTCTGGGGCACCTAGTGTGCAAAGTGTTTCTCTTCTGCATTCATTTTCAACCTCCTGTAGATATGCATGATACAATCCAGAGAACAAAACGCGTTGTGGCATGGTTTACAGCTTAACTACAATATATGCGCCTTTCGTCTAGACACAGTCAACGCAACCATGACTTCTGGTTCGCTTTAGTTATATATGGAATAGATAATTAACTAAACCACATAACCTCGTTAGGCCTCTCCTACGACATGAATGGAAAAACTATGAAAAATAACATGGTTTGAACATGTATGCAGACATTATTCTTGAAAAAAAGCAAAACTACAGGGAAGCGTTGAAGGTGGGATAAGCAGAGGTGTACAAATACAGATATGGATAGACAACGTTAAAGAATAGACAGAGCAAGATTGTTGCCTCATTCATCCGCATAGTTAAAGAAGGAAATCGCTGGATGACTCTGTGTGCTGAAGCATCCACTGTGGTACACATACGTCCCTGACGGATTACGAGTAGATAGATAGATAGTAGGTAAAAGTGCTGCTATTAATTCCTTCCATTTCATGTTCCGGAAATACATTCATTTGCAAATTGTGATAACCCATCATGCCTAGCAAAGACAGTCCCCAAGATTTAGCTATATCTAAGTTGAGGACTTCAGTTTGAGTTTCCAAACTCATAACTCACTAGTAGCAATATAAATGAGGCGCTGTGATCAGTCTCATGAAGACATAAATTGTGGAATTATCGGAGCTCCGTGTTGTAAATAAAAAAAACAGTAGAAATCGCTGAATAACTACATAACTGTCCACCATCTGTTATGCATTGCTGTTAGAACACATGGATAGCCAGTTCACTGATGTTCCATTCTACATAGCATTCTGTTGGTTTTCGTGTAACGAAGTGCTGAAAAGATTTTATTTGCTGAGACCAGAAATTACTTTATTTTTGGAGATGAAAGGTAAAAACACTGATGAAATAAAAGATCAAAGTTAGATCCAGAATCTAGCGTTTACTATGGACATTACTGCACATTAAAGTATCTTAATCGAAATTACAAGGCAAAAACAAACTTATCACCTAGTTGTACGACGACATCAAGTGTTTCTTAACATAACTAAGCTTATCAGTTGTCACATGAAAATTTGGTTTATAGTCCTAACTGAAAAGAACTAAACAAACCAGGCCAATTTTGAATCTGTACTTACTTTTGCTAAATATGAGAGATACCTACAGTGTTTGTCAAAAGAGTTCCAGGAAAGATTTAGTGATTCCCTTCTCTTTTGAATACCATTTTGCATTATTCTCGGCACCATTCAACTTTGATGTTGTCAAAGCAGAGAAAAACGAAAACTTGCAGATGAAGCTATTAGAAATGCACTCTGATTCTACACTCAAAGCAAATTATCTAGAAGTACCTGTCTTCTATTCATACCTTCCTGAAAAGTTTACAAACTTCTGAAAGTTTTCAACTACGATTATGAAAATGTTCGGTTCCACCTATGTGTGTGAACAGTTTTTTTCCGTCATGAAATTAACATAAATTCTCAGAGAACAAGGCTGACCGATGAACACTTGTCAACTCTGATGAAGATTCCAACTGCAAATACATTTCATTCAGGTATACGAAAGATTGTCATGAAAAAGAGGCATTAAATCTCAGGACAAAACACTGATTAAAGAGTACAAATAATTGAATGTTTTTAATTAAATGTTGGATCACAATTGTTATATGTGGCGTTGTGGAGTGGTAGATTAATAAAGCCGTTGTAGTGGGCGTGCACATTAATGAAATATAATTTAATAAGGTTACATTGTTTCTCAAGTGTGTTGGTGTGGTCTGCCGGTATGCCCAAATTATCTTATGCGTCCCATGGTGCTTGTTGAGTTTAACAGGCCTGTTCTAATACTGATAACACAATTTAAACATAATTTTCATAAACATTCCCACATCATTTTTTTTGTTTTCACTTTTTAAATAGAATAATAAATTATATAGAGTATCCAAGAAAGTATATGCATAAGCTGCTGTATTTATTTTTAGTTTGGTTTTTTTTTAAACCGCCGTCCCATTCAATGTTTATACCATCGTATCTACGGGTGTGTTCTAATGTGCCGATATGACTGGTTTACATTTGTAGAAAATCTTGTCAAATATGTCCTTATAGTTAGTACTCATGTGATAGTAAATGCAAATGTTCATTGATGAGTTGATGCTCTCCATTATGTAACCAAATCCTTCAAACAGTAATGCTATATTGACGTATTTTCCTGTGGGTGACCAATCCGGTTCAAACACTGCAAGTAGCGCACTGAGAGTGACAGGGATGAAACAAAAAATAAATAATGTGGATATCATCACAACCATCTTGGCTATTTTCACATTACGTCTGGAAACTCTGTCAATTTGGGCAGATGTGTTGCTTGACGTTCTCCATTTTGTTTGACGTTTTAATGTTAATGAAAGTATCAATGTACAGAAAACAATAATCACATAGGTAACAACAGGAATGGTGAAGTTGTTAATTGCATAAGAAATTGTCTCGACAATGTCTCGATCTTCCGTAGAAACAAGCCCAACAAGGGTTTTGTTCTTTAATGGAAAGAATTTTGTATCCAATTTGTTGACAGCGTACACAGGAGAACCAATAAAAAAGAATACGATGAATATACAGATGGTGATGATAGTTGTTCGCCGTGGCGTAATTATACCTTTTATCTGAATGGAAAAACATTACATCATCCACACGTAAATGTTATATCGTTATTTTATTGTTAGTTAATTATTACATCCTAAATGACGTTTAATCATTACGTGGAAATGTTCTTTTTTATTCGCGGGGAAATTTATTGATTCAATCAATCAAGTTTCATGCCGAATGGCGTAGGCGATCGTGTTTCTTCACGATCCTCTGTCTCTTGTGTTGTCAATAAGCTTGGTTGGTGAACTACTCATGCGCCATAATACTAGTCCATTTAGCAACTTCTCTCTTTGTTGCCCCCTGTCTCTTATCCCCTTGATCTTTTCAGTGGCTATTAAGTGTTCACGCTGTGTTCTTCTAAGCATGTGCCTTAGAAACCTTGACCGCCTGCCCCTAATATTTGATGTAATTGATCTTTTTAGGCTAGCATCAATGAGAAAATGTGCATTAGTTTTCTTCTCTGTTCATGGTATTTTCATGACTCTTCTCAGAAACCACATCTCTGTAGCCACCAATCCGTTTCGAATTTCTTAGTTTATACTCCTTTCTTCACATCCATAAAAAGAATCGGTTCGATATAACATCCCAGAATCGAAATTGGATCTGCATTGATAGTATTCTATTGCACAGAATGGTACTCATTTTTTTGGAATGCAGATTTGACTTGCCCTCTCCGGCATTTGATCTCAATTAAGCGAGCATCTACATTCTGATGTTAACATGGTGCCAAGATATTTCACTTTTTAAACTTGTGTTAATTTAATTTATGTTATTTATTTAATTTTTTGCAAATATTAATCGATATTTTTTTTTACTAAAATCATATCAAGATCGCAAATTCGCAATATTAGTTATTTACATGCAAATAAAATCATGTGTACTGTTTGCAGAAGATAGTTTAGAAGACTTGTGTCTCAAACTCAGTTTATTGACTATAACAGACGCGAATTAAAGATATGAAGTTAAGTATGAATGAAGAGGAAACTTTCAGACATCTGATCAACCACTGATTAGACCGCTTATCATTTACGGGGAAAAAAATAGTTATAACGCTCGTTTATAGTTCATCTTTCCTCTACCTGTTTTTATCAACCTTATTTGGCCATCTCATTACCCCATTCTTTTCCAGATACCATGTTATGTGATGCTACCAGCTGAAGGACAGTTCTCATCTTACCAATTAGGTGATATTTGATGTGTTCTCAGGCTCGTGTATTTACAACCATCGAGTGCATGCAGGACATAGTGTGCATTTTTTAAATATTTTGTCAAATGTTGACACACGGCGAAGGCGTCAAATGTCATTAGGGCAGCATGTTCTTTTGCTAACGCTTCAGTATGTTATTGGATCATACAGTTACTATTTGGATAACTGTGTTAGAGGACACTGATCAATGCATATTATACACATTATTACATATACATATCTGACTGCATTTGTAGCTGTCTCATCAGTAAATATATGTGTTTGTTAGTGTTGTTATTGCGATCCCTAGTAATTACGAATAATTAATCATGATTTCATATTTATAATAAGGTGATTTTTCCAGAGCTATAATTGATTAGGAAACCGTGGTATCTTCATTGCTATATTTTATATATTGAAGGTGGTATTTTCAGAACTATATGTCATACCCAGAAGACACTCTCAATGGTGTGCAATGTTTGGGGAATGCTTCTTACCCATATAAGATAACATCTAGGATTATGTGGCATTGCTTCCTTTATTTCTAAGGGTATCTAGCTTTCTTCGTTTAAGAAGCACACATGTTTGAGTCATGGTATTTAGATCCCATGCAAAGTATCCTTTTCTGTCAGATGTTTCCATATAAATCCAGCTCCAGCGTATGATGACTGAGTTGGGTGGTCAGCAAACTATGCATTTCCCGTCGTCCAATGAGCTCTCCAGTTATATAGAGCTAACACACTGGGATCTCCCAGGGAGTTATCACGTTATGCAGAGTTGCTGCTCACCACACCTAAATGTGTCTTCTATTCTTAACCGAGGCACCACGCACACGTTGATCGGTATACCATGGTCACGGCTAGAGGTGATGCGACTCCCCCAGGGTGATGTGTAATGGTGTGGTCTATGAAAAGTTGCAGCACATTTTAGTTATTTAGTTATTCATCTAGGGCCAAAGACTGCACATAGGGCAGATGTCATAGATTTCCATGTCTGTGGTTGCATTGCAATTTGCTTTAGATCTTCATTGTCTCTGATAACGATGGTGAAACGTTCCCATGTAATAGTTCTACTTGATGTTTCTTTTGGTCTTCCTCGTTTTCTCTTGTCTTTTGGTGACCATATCAAAGCTTGACAGGGGAGTCTTTCAGTATTCATTCGTATCACGTGTCCGATGTAATTACAGCGACGCTTTCTAATATAGGTAGATACATATTCTTGTTTTGATTCTTATTTAACAACTGTGTTTGATTTGAAGTCATTTATTTTCATAGATGTTTAGTCTTTGCTCTAA
Source organism: Meghimatium bilineatum (assembly GCA_034231615.1). Lineage (NCBI taxonomy): Eukaryota > Metazoa > Mollusca > Gastropoda > Stylommatophora > Philomycidae > Meghimatium > Meghimatium bilineatum. The sequence continues at coordinate 40,903,133 of CM067322.1, forward strand.
TTTTGATGTTGCTTTCCAACTTTCGCATCCATATGTTAATGTTGGAATTATGCAGGAGTTGAAGATTTTGAGTTTTGTATTATTTCTTAGTGTTTTTGAATGCCAGATATGTGATAGTTTGTTGAATGAGTGCAATACAGTGCAATATGATGTGATATTTCTTTTGATTAATCCCCTGTTGTTGATAGCTTGCTGCCAAGGTATGTGAAGTTGTTGACTTTTTCAAGAGTGTTGCCGTTTAGTTTGATGTCCGTTGGTTTGTTGGTAAGGTCAAATGTTTTTGTTTTGGATGTGTTGATTTCAAGGCCAAGTTGTGCAGAGAATAATTGCAGGCTGTTTGTTTTTTTTAGGAATCTTCGTGAGTTGAGCTACATAACGCTAGGTCGTCTGCAAAGTCGAGATCTTCAGACTTTATTTCCGAGCAACTCGATACCACTATCTTTATCGGCTGTGCAATTTCTAATGACCCAATCCATTGAATACCAAAAAACATCAGTGAAATGACACAACCTTTCTTCACTCCTGTATTTACTGGAAACCATTCAGAATTTCCTGCTTCTGTTCTTACACAGCATCGTGAGTGCAGAACAAGGGACACACACATAATTGTATATATGAAATGGTTTGGAGCTCCCACAGATAATAATTGAATGTCATATGTATGCACCTGCTCAGTTAACAGTTGCGCAATGTTTGGCATGATATGAAATAGTGAAACATTCAGGCCTTCGGCAAGCAGTGCACACAATGCATGTATCCATGAAAGACTAGGACCGTCATCGAGAATTCATGCTCATTAATATATCATACGATTTTAAATGCAAATATATCTTGGGGCCTAATTCTGTATTTAAATTTATATAATGCATTTTAAAACAAGTTAATTGTTGTATAAAATGCATCATTTTTACACCAAAGTTTATGTCATTTATCATTTAGCCGCTCACATTCCCCTAAAATGTGTACTTGTAATCTAACTGCTATCCACTGTAAAAAATAAGTGTAGTGATAATCAGTACAAACCTTCAGTGGCATCGTTATACACAAACATCTCTCCAGTGTAATCATGGCTGTAATAGAACTACTGACTCTGGTGAAAGATAAATGGGTAATTGCTGTTGTAGCGTACATTACATCAAAAGTGTCAAATGACAAATCAGCTTCAGTCATTACAGGTGTAAAACAAATGCATGTCCAGACCATTGTGAGCAGGCTGCACATGTCAGATACGGCCAACGCTGGAAAAAAAAATACAACTACGTTGTATATGATTGCTGTGCCGTATTATACCGCCTTCAACTAAGGCGTTTTCATTATATACATTGTTAATATAGTGAATACTGTAAAGAGTCATCAGCAGCGTAGAGTAATGTTACAGATACGTTCAATTCAATGTGTGTGCTTCCTGAAGTGTGATCATGGTATGGGATTCATTATTGAAGAAAATATTACTAGGAATGTAGAGTCGCAGGTAATGTATATAGCACAATGAGTGAACCTAGCTGTCAGATGTCCCATTCCGCACATGCAAGCGTAGGAATAAAACAAAGAGTTACAACTCTTTTTCTTGCCAATTTTATTAATATTTTCCTCTTCTCACGGTAATATAACAGGGACTGTGAAGATATATATATATATATATCATTCGTGCGTGTGTGTGTGTGTGCGCGCGCGTGCTGCTTATCATCACAAGAGATGATGATCATTTGTTACATCCACTTTGGAAATTCAGTTAGAGTGATTTTCTTGAGTATGATTTCGTAAATGGAAAATATAACCTTTTCTGGCCTCATATATCCATGGATAGTTCAGGAAAAGAATGATCACTATATGTGGTTTCTGATCTTATCCATGAATTTCTAGCTGCATTCCGCTGTTGAATAGTTGCATTTTTTTCACAAGCTACTGCTTCTTTATTGAATGTAGAGCACTATTTATCTCTATTTTGTTACAATTATCTCCATTTGCACTGCTCTATTTCAAAGTTTTTCAATTAGGTCTAACGATTCCTTTTAGTTTTTCTTTTGGTTTACTATAGAACGTATTCCTTTATGTAGCTCATGACAGTTACCACGCACGCGATGATCTTGTATAAGTACCAGAGAACCTGCTAAACGAATCCCTACATCTAAATAGTGTCAAAGCTAGAGATAACAGATATATCACGGACATTGGTATCCTGAAACTTGTCTTGCCATCGTATGTTCATAACTGTACTGAGACAAGTTGTGTGAAAATGATTAAACGTTCTCACGTGACATTGCATAGTTCATATTTCATCATCACATAACATTACTGACAGTGCCCCTGATCTCTAAACTCTCAGCTTAGTCTGTAGGTTAATGTAATTTATATGCCACACATTTACGTACAATCTGCCAAAAGTGCTGATTGACTAAGTGATCATGGTGAAATAATCTCATGATCAACAGTTTTTATACAATACGCAGTTAGTCAGTCCAGCAGTCTGCACCGTAAACATATTTTATAACTGGACCATCTTGGCGTCCATACTACTCACAATTGCTGGATATAATGTCGGCAGGAAAATATTTTCTCTTCGAGTGAAGTTTTGTGGATGGGAAAATGATCTGTACTGGGAAGTTTAATCTAAGTGTAGACGCTTTGTGCAAGCCGTAGACCTCACTCTCTTGACGTACCTTATTTTTAAACAAGTGGCAGGACGAATCGAAGCGGCTGGAAATAAGTTCGAAGCAGTGGATGACCATTTTATTCTATGTGTTTCACTATACTTTGTGCTGTCTAGTTTAGAGATTCTTAGAACAGTGTTTAATAAATGCGAATTTGCCATGCGTTTGTTTCTATGTACAGACGTACTTTAATTATATATAATAGGAACTCACATGATCATTCGTTCTCGTTTGTCGTCTGATTCTAATTGCTACAAAATATCAATCGGAATCATAGCTGACAGTTGATTATCTCTAACATACTGTTGTGTATTACATTCTTATGGCGACCAAACTGTCATATTCATTGAAGCTAGTGCCCAGATGTCATGTAGAGTTAGAAGGGACATGCTATATTAAAACGTAATAGTTGTCGCATGTGTAGAGTCATGAAATGACACGTGATACACAATATCAAGGATATAGTGACTTCATTCGACCAAGAATTGTTGGACGAGCTAATTAATTTCGTAATGTAATATCTAAGAGGAATTCCCCCCAAAAATGCCACTATATTTCCTACATTACCACCTGCTGTAAATTTCAGTTCTATCAGCTAATAATGAGGTGTTTATCAGAAAAGATTAGCACAAAATGAGACAAATCTATGATATTGTTGATACATAACTTTTTGGTGAATAAACGTGTTTTACTTATTTAGTTATGGTTAAACATGAAAATACCAAGATATATATATATATATATATATATATATATATATATATATATATATATTGGAAACAACAGACTTGAACTAGTGACAATTCACATACCTAGGAAGCAATATAACAACAGACGGCACGAACAGCAAAAAAATGCACAATACGTGTAGTAATTCATACCAAGCCCTAGGGAAAATAACACCAATCTTCAGAAAAATAAATTTAGATTTGAACACCAAAACATTATTCAAAACTATTATTATTCCAACGATACGCTACCAATGCCAAACAAGAACAACGAGAGCACAAAACAAACATAAAATTGTGACAACTGAAATGACATGCTTGCGCAGAATCCTAGGACTATAGCTAAGAGACAGAATGAGGAATGATGGCATTAAACAAAGAACCTGCACCAACCTAATCTTAGAATGTATTAAGAGGCAACAGATTAAATGATCTGCACACATCAGGAGACTACCATCAGACAGCATACCACCGCAAGCTATGCAACACAGATACAGTGAAGACAGACCATGAAAATGATAGACCACAGAAATAACAGAGGCAACGAACTCCACAATATATTCAGCACACTATCTTCATCGATGACAAACAACTTAAACAGGTAAATTAGTTCACCTACTTAAGAAGCATTATATCGAGTGAGGGGAAAACGAGTAAAGAGATACAAAATAGATGCAACAATATATACCAGATCTTAGGACAGATGGCACGTATTTTCAATACAAAATTATATAGACTCTAAAGTTGCATTGTGCAGGACTAGTATTAGTCCAGCACTGTGCTACCAGTTTAAAACCTGGACAATGATATCTCAAGACAAAAGAAAATAGTGACAACAGAAATGACATGTCTACGAAGAATACTCGAAGTGTCATTAAAAGATAGAATTAGAAAAGATAACATCAGACAGATAACAAAAACAATACCAGTATTGGAACACATCAAAAGACAACAGATCAAGTGGTTTTCACACGCTTCCAGATTACCAACAGATAGCATGCCACAAATGGCCATGACCGATAGACATAACAGCTATAAAGCCAGAGGCACACCATTTAAGGGATGGATCACATAAATCAAAGAAGCCACAGGAACAAGCTTACAAACAGCACACAAGAAGGTCATCTCCAGAGAATTCTTCCACCACGAACGTCGCAAAGCAAACATGGACCACATCGTATAGACAGATAGATATAGACTCAGCACACACGAGGGCGATCTCCAGAAAACTCTTCTACCCTTAACGCTGAAATGCAACAAAGGGTTTAGAGAACAGATAGATCGATAGACTTATTTATCTAGGACCTATATACACGGTGTCTGTGTGTATCCTACCTTAAGTCGCATTGTGAGTGAGTAAGCCTTAAAGGGTCTCTGAAATATGAATTAAGTTGGTCTTTTAAAGTTATTTTGGCGACGCCTTCAATCGTTTGGGGGGGGGGGGGGGGGCAGCGGGTGATTTCCGTCCATGTCACTCCCCCCTCCCTCTCTCACTATGTCTCTGAGAATGTGCATGCAATAAATTATATATTTGTGAGACTAATTATAACTTAAATACACCACAAGAATATGCGCCATACATTGAAATCAATAGAGTCACACATACTGAATGTCTTCACAACATTCGATTTATGATAAAGTAAGATTTAATGCAATACTAATATTATATTTTAGTTAACTCAATCAAAGAAAGGAACATCAAAATAGAAGAAACATACAAACATTAAAGATACCAGCAGTAGACTTTTATATATTTCCATCCAGTCTAGCTTTTGTGCAATAAAAAATGTATTATACATAGAATATTCATATAAGATCGATACAATATAGAGATCTAACGAAGAAAGACACATTGAACCTAGCTTAATTATAATTTGCAAGAAAAAAAACACTCATTCTACTCCAGCTTATGATCAAATTTGTGTGAGGCAGATAATGAAAATTGCTAAATAACAACATCTAAGCGTGTGCAACAGAACAGTTAACACGAGACAAAACAATACATATTTTATTATTAATATAAAAATACACACATGCACTAAAATCATGCATAATAGAGGTAAATGATAGTTAATTATTTAATCACGTTACTAGACATGAAGTTATGAAAAACATAGTTACATACTTATGCTTTACAATTGACAATATTTAAAGCAAAAAAAAATAACATAACACAACAATGTTCAAAATAACATTTATTTATAACTGAATAAACACAAAGATTCAATAACGACCCTTTCCTTCTTCTTCTTCTTTCGATCACTTGAAACATGTCTATATCTGTAATTCTGTCTCCTTAATAAAACTCACTGTCTTTTGTAGTTCATACAGTGTCCCATAGAGTTTTGATTCCAGTGTTGTTTCCTCTGGCCAATATTTCTGCCTCAGCGTTTCATGCTCAGAACACTCTTGAAGTATATGTTTGGCACTCTGTGCTGCCTGTCCACATGTACACATGGCCCATGGCCGTGTTGCCAATCTTGAACTTTGTATACATGTGACTGCGGAGTCGGTTGTGTCCTGTTCTGAGACGTAGAATTATAACTTGTTCTGGTCTGTTCATAATATGATAGTCATCTTGTGTTGGTGTTTGTGGCTTTCTTATTGACTTGATCATCTGTTTTTTCTGATGGTACGTGATTGGTATATCTGGTTGGTCTTCGGCAGCACCTTCCTTAGCCAGTTGGTCTGCTTTTCATTTCCTGGTATTCCACAGTGAGAGGGTATCCACTGCATGGTTACCCTATACTGGTAAGACAATTCGCTAAGTAGTTTTTTTCAAGTCTGTTAGTTTTCCAGACTGGAGAGCTTGAAGCACTGACCTTGCATCTGTCAGGAATACCACAGGCTGTAGGTCAGACTTGGAGTTCAGCAGTTTTTTAGCTGCCACACTAATTGCCTTGATTTCTGCATCATAATTATTGCAGAATTTTCCTGTCGGTGTTCTGATTGTATCTCTAGGCTTGTGTGGATATTATATATATACACCTGCACCTCCATTCCTCGCGGCATTCTGTGCTGACCCATCTGTGTATACTCTGACCCATATATCTTGTGGATAGTCCTCATCCAGGAAACTGAGGGTGACTGTCCTTCGCTGCACACTGTTCTGTTCGTCCTCGCTTAGTATTCCTTTCACATGGGTCTGAATGTATATTGACATTCCATGCCATTCACTCCACGGGGTTTTTTCTGGTACAGACCTTAAAGGGCTGTCAACTTCAGGTAGGTCTGTAAGTTGTCTACGGAGTCGTTTAGCTTGAGGGATAAAGCTGCTTCTTTTCAGTCGTCCCATTGCTAGATTTTGGAATCTTTCCTTCATTGGATGACTTTGCATACACTGAAACTTTTCTGCCTGAATTAGTACTTTTGTGTATCTGCGTTCGCCAAGTGTTTGCATTCTTCCCATTTTCTGCATCTCTGCTATGTGTGTTGATTTCATTGCTCCCAACATTATTCTAAGTGCCTGTTTTGCACTTTATCTAGATCTTGTAATGTGGTGTTTGATGCAGGACACCACGCAGCTGAACCATATTCCAGGTTTGGTCTTATGCCTTGCTGGTAAACTTTACTGAGTATATTCCCACTGGCTCCCCATGTGGTTCCACTTAGTTTTCTCAGGATAGCTAACTTCCTCCTGGCTTTTAACGACCCTAAAACAAGCAATAAAGAGTTATCGATACACAATAACTTTTAAACTAGCCTGCAAGATACTTGATGATGACAATACCATATAATATGTATAGAACATACTGGAAATGTGATCATTATTGTAATAATTTAATTACCAAATCCAGACGTAGAATAGTGATTCAGTGAACTCTCATATATATATATATATATATATATATATATATATATATATATATATATATATATATATATATATACATCACCTCAAACCTGTAATTGCTCTTTTCTTAATATCAATGATTTGTGTTCATATTTTAGAATTTGGTGTATGATATTTTTTAATTAAATCATAAAAATCCATACTAAAGAAAACTAAGGTATTTTACCTTATTTGTGTCGCTTTTGAGTCTTGTAGGGTAAACAAATTAGGACAATTAAGAAAAACACTTTTGTTATTGTTTTTGTTTTCTTGTGAAGGAGTGCAGGGTGACTTTCAATGGGACCTGAAAAAATAAGGCCGCTTTGCCATAGCAGACGTCGCGACACGTACAGGAAGAATTGTGAATATATCTCCGAAAGAAACAAATCGTGGCCCAATTGTGGATTGATCCCGACTTCAAAGATTATAATGCATTTTGACAATGCATTATGCATAATCATAATTGAACATCCTTCTTGTTTAGTGTTCATTCTCAAACTCCCACTGGTTTACATCAGGATCTTTGTCCTATTAGATTTCCAGCAGGATGTAATCCAGAGAATGGAAATGTGTTGTGTCGCGGATCTATCTGCACCAATAGCTTTAAAGATACATCTTTGTAAAAAAATTGAATATTCAGGAAGCAATGAAAAGTATTGATGTATTAATATTGCTTAGAAAATCACTACAGCCAAAACATGTTGAGTTGATGGCT
>CM067322.1:40911158-40985816 GCA_034231615.1 Meghimatium bilineatum
TGCTTTTCGAAGTTTTAGAAATTAGCAAAGACATTGTGTGGTGGTTTTCTAGACTTACAAAGGCAAATTACACTGGTTTTATCTGCCAAAAGGGTTCATACTACATATTGCCATATGACAAATCGGCTGTTTTATCACTTTTCACATCTAGACAAGCTGTTTTTAAACACTTTTTGCAATGCGCTAAAACATTGTGGGATGGTTTCTAGACTTACAGTGCATATTTTCCTATTTTTATGTACCAACAGTGCTCATATTATACGTTTCCATATGACAAACGTCATGTTTATCACTTTTCACATCTAGTCAAGACGATATTAACACATTTCTATTAGAAAAACGTCATGTTTTATCATATTTCTAAATCATCACACCATATAAAACAACATTACATACCTTGTACACTAAAAGAACAAAGCATTTATCATTTTTTACAGCTAGACAAACTACTTTTCATAATTTTCGCACAGAATAAAGGCACTATTTGACGCTTCTCTAGACTTTCAAAGGAAGATTGTAGTGGTTTTATGGGCCAACAGTGTTCGTATTACATATTTCTAAACGACAAAAGTAATGGTTATCATTTTTCACATGTAGACACCGCACCTTTACTGATTTTGGATATGTTTTATTAGTTGTCTAAATTGTCATACCATACGAAACCATATTTCAGTACCTTTATACAAACATTATAACAAATGATGTCATGTTTTTATTTGTGTAAGTGCCTCATTTAACATTTATGTTAACAACTAGCACTTTTACTTGGTTATCATACCAAAAAAACGTTTTTCAGTACATTTCTACTAACAACATAACAAATTTTGTTGTGTTTTATTTGTGGGCCTGCATCATATATCAATTGTAGTGATTTTCATTATGTTTTATCAGTAGTTGTCTAAATTATCATACCATACGAAACCAGAGTTCAGTATTTTTGCACAAATATCATAACACATTTATCATGTTTTATTTGTGGGCCTTCATCGGTCATTACCTTTGCGTAATTAGCCAATCTGATTTAGTGATTTTCGGAATGTTTTATCCGATGTCTAAGTTATGATACCATACGAAACCATTTTTTCAGTACATTACCTCTAACATTACAACTTTTGACGTGTTTTATCTGTTGGACTCCATCACTTATCAGGTTTTCACAACTACGCAAGTTGGTGGTAGTACTTTTATGTGTGATCAAAGACATTATTTGTTTTTTTTTCAGTTGTGTATTTCACGACATTTCGATACAAAACATGGTTCCAATGAACTTATTTGCATATGGTAAATTACATGTTGTAGCCGTTTTCGAAATTATTATCCCATACGAAAACAACAAAAAAACATGCCAACACTTCTCACTAATTTCATACATCATAATGACAAGCTTCTGTTTATGAAACGTCATCGGTTATCACAATTCGTAAAATAGACAATACTAACACTTGTCATACATAGACCCTGGCAATATCCCAGGTTGATATCCTGTGCTAATAACCGGTGCTGATAGCCCGTGACGATATCCACTGTCAAGATTCGCTGTTGATATCCCTGTCAAGATCCGCTGCTGATATTACCTGTCAAGATCCTCTGTTGATATCCCCTGTCAAGAGCCGCTGCTGATATCCATTGTCAAGACCTGCTACTGATATCCCCTGTGAAGATCCGCTGCTGATATCCCCTGAATATCACTAGAAACCACATTTCAACACTTTCGCACTAACATCATAATGCATTTGAAAAATTTTGTATTTGAGGATCGTCGTCAGTTATCACTTTTCACAATTAGGCACATGCTTTTAGCACTTTTCGATAACGCAAACTACATGTTTATCAGTTCTATGAACTAACATCACACACGAAACCACATTGCATCACTTTCTCACTAACAACATAGGGCATTTGACAAGTTTTTATTTTTCAAATTTAGTAACCTTCGTCTGTTATCACTTTTCACAACTAGGCATCTGGTTTTTCGCATTTTTTTCATGGGACAAACTTCATGTTTTATCATATTTCTAAATCATCATGCAAAACGAAAGCACATTGCAGCAATTTCTCACTAACGATATAATGCATTTACCATGTTTTTATATGTGGAAATGCATTTGTTATCACGTTTCGCAAATAGACAAACTACTTTCACGAGTGCATTTCAGTGTTTTTCCCTACTAACGGCGTATATCATTTGACATGTTTCTATTCTTACATGTGTACATTTTACTACGTTGCTCTACCATCATGTCTTATGTTATCCTGTATCCATATGGCAAACTTCATATTTTATCGATTTTCTAAATTATCAGAGCGTGCGAAAACTCATATCAACATTTTTTCATTAACTTCATATATCATTGTTATAGGCTGCTGTTTATATAAAGAGATTTTGATCACGTTTTACAACCGCTAAAACAATGTCATCACTTTTCGATATGATCAAAGTCACGGGATGTTGCTGTTCTATACTAGCAGGGACACATTTCACTACGCTTCTCGAACATCAGGACGCATATCATCACACTGTCATATATCAAAGGGCATATTTTATCGATTTTCTACCACCAGGGTTCATATTGACACATTTCCATGTTTCAGACGGGCTTTTTTATCAGGTTTCTAAATTATCATTTCATACCATCTCACATAGCACCACTTTCCCACTAATTTCACACCCTATTTGCTATGTTTCTGTTTATGAACTCTCAGTGTTTACTGCTTTTAAATAGTCAACACATGTTTAAGAATTTTCCATATGATTAAAGCCAGTGGTCGACACTTTTCTATAACACCATGAACCCTATCCCCGTTTGTAAGTCTAGAAAACCACCACACAATGTCTTTGCTAATTTCGAAAACTTCGAAAAGCAGTTTGTCTTTTTGTTGGTGGGTACAGAAGGGTTGTGTTTTCGGAATATATTAATAGGCATTGTATAGTTTGATTACATGCAGATATTTAATATTAATTCTGTCGGTATTTTTTATATAAAGTCACCGATTTTAAACCACATATGAAAGGGCACCCAAAATACAGAGCATAAAAGCTAATCCCCCACCCACTTTTTCTATGGTTAATGCTAATAAACTGCCCAGTCATTAATTAATTTATGGTAATTTTTACTGACAACTTAATTTACCAGCTGTAAATATTTTAGAACCGACCGGGGTTTTGTTGTTCAAAATATTCATGTGTTTATTGCGATGTTTTGTATACAGACTTTCTAAAAAACGGGAATAATGTTGGTTTTTAATAAAGTTAATGAACTATGTATGTGATAAAGTCAAACAGAGATGGTTGTTTCTGCCCGGGAAAAATTGCCTTGTGAGATTAAACACCAAAACAAGTTTATAAGCGTAAAAATCACACGCCGCACCCGATTTTAACGGAAGTTGAAATTTTGTTTCAAAATAAATATGATATATATTGGTACATCTATGTATTTCACGTTTCCAACCCCAAAGAATTTTGTTCTCGTGGTACATAAAAAGGAAAATGTGCATTGTATGTCTAGAAACCCTTCCCCAATGTCTTGGTGTATTGCAAAAAAGTCTTTTGAAACAGCTTGTCTAGCTTTGAAAAGTGAAAATCTGTCAATTAAAAATATTGTTTATTAATAACTTAAACTGTGGTAACCCCGGACTGTGTTTAATAACAACTTGGAATCACGCAACTGTAAGGGGTAGTTTGAGAATGTGCATAGACGCCGACTGTTTCTTTTGTAAAGATTTAAACTCGCTAGAGAGCTTTGAAAATATTTGTAAGTATGTGTGTTTGTATGTTTGTGTGTATCCATATATATAAACTTACTTAAATCATATCGCCAAAAGAACAAATACAACTGAAGAAAACAATCTGAAAGATAGCGTAAAAGAATTTCTCTTTGCAGACGACCAAGCACTACTAACATCGACATAAGAACAAAGACAAATAGCCAGATTACATCAAACATACCAAACCCTTAACATGAAGATAAACAAAGAATAGACCGAAGTCAGGAAGCTAGGAAGAACGGAAAGAAACATCAATATATATATATATATATATATATATATATATATATATATATATATATATATATATATATATATATATATATATATATATATATATATATATATTGATGAACTGTAATAATGAAATTCTATTAATTTGTTACAATTTCTAATTCTTACACCAAGGTATATTTAACTATATATGTACGAAGACTTAGGGAGTTTGAGAACACTCATAACACAGTGCTAAATCGTGTTGCAGAGTCAGATTTACAAATATTCAAAATTGCAGTAATAAACGTGTCAGAGACGGTCGTCAGATCAGAAGGTGTTAATCCCTAGTAAAGTAAGTGGTATGATATGTCCGTATTGTAAGCATTTAATGCCGCGGTCAAGCCGTCACGCTTGGTGATTATCGATTGACCCTCGTTGCTCGTCCCGAGCCAGTAATTAAGCCGGCTTGCTCTACCTGTGGGTTTATCGCTGGAGTGTATACAGGGCTTGAGTTTTCTTGTTTTAAACTATAGCAGTTTTTATAGATTCTGAAATATTTCGTAAAATGCTGTTTGAAATTTAAACTTATAATTTAAATAGCATTTGTATCAGTATATAAATATCATTAATAATAATATAGCATGATCGCGAAATGAAATCCCTTTATTCGGACACCAACCATGTTTATAATGCGTATATACAGACAGAGACAGCTAAGATAGATAAAGGGTTTTCGCCTTCATATACTGGTTGCGTGATCAGATTATGCTGACATCATTCATGCTAAGATTCCAGTGTCGTTTTCTTTGTGGAAAGGTACGCTAATGAGCATATATTGAAATAGCCCGTGAACTAACCTGTGGCTAATTGACCTTCTAGCCTCATGATTTACAATGTTTTTCGGAACATAATTTTAGATTCAACACAATGAAACAGAGCTCATTAGGCAATTTATATTGCTGACACCGATCGCGTGACGGGGTTATGCTGACCTCATTCTTTCTAAGTTTTCATCACATTTTCTTTGTGGAAAAGTCTGTGTTATGTCATCGTACAGTTTGAACCAGATCTAAATAGGGTAGTGTTATGGATGACCTCGACAGCGAAACTGTCGGGTTATGCTGAAATCATTCGGTGTAAGTTTCAGTACCCTAACAGATGGTTAATTGACCTTGTAGCCTCATGATTTACAATGTTTTTCGGAACATAATTTGAGATTCAACACAATGAAACAGAGCTAAATAGGCTATTCATATTGCTGACACCGATCGCGTAACAGGGTTATGCTGACCTCATTTTTTCTAAGTTTCCATCCCATTTTCTTTGTGGAAAAGTATGCGTCTGTGTTATGTCATCGTACAGTTTGAACCAGATCTAAATAGGATAGTGTTATGGATGACCTCGACAGCGTGACCAGGTTATGCTGACATCATTCGGTGTAAGTTTCCGTGTCCTAACAGAGGGATAATTGACCTTGTAACGTAAAGTTTTATGGTGTTTTTCTGGTCAGAATTTCCATGTCAAACACAAGTGGCACACACGTCAGTGCTATGCCTTCGAAGGAATTGACCTAGATCTGAATATGGTAGAGATATATATGACCGCACCGTATGACCTGGTTATGGTGACCTCATTCATTGTAACTTTCCATATACGTTTTCTTTATCACAAAAACTAAAGGGAAAATGCCACTACCACCCACTCCTTTTCCAGTTATCTGTGTCGAGGACCTCGTCGCCCGCCCTCCCGCCCCGCCTATATCGGGACCACGCCCCGCCCGCGCCTGTACGCGACTGGCCGCGATCCTTTGCCTTATTGGATCTGGTACCTTATCAACCCTTATCACACTTATCACCCATATCACACTTATCATCCCATATCACACCTTATCACCCTATCCGGGGCTCGTTACAGCCCTGATACACTACTCCCATACCACACGATAAAGGCCCAAGGCGACCCAAACAGGTTGTACACCACTGCGGTTAACTGACAAGAATATGCGACAATGTAATTGTCTTTGCAATTTTTTGCGCAGCAAGATTTATGTGTCAGACACGTCATAGAGATGTTGCATCGATGGTAGATAGATTCAACATTTCACGACTCATCACACTACATAGGAAAATAGTTAATAAGCTCGCATCATATAAAACAGGAATTTTGGAGAAATAAATATCATATAATCAGAAGTTAGAAACACCCAATTTATCCGTGCTAATTGATGGGTTTCCCCGGTTGTTCGACCCTTTTCTTCTACACCGTGTTACTTCTTGTACTACTATCTATTTTGCAAACAGTAACAACATCAAGATATACTATGGCTTCACAGAACTCGGAATCAACGTGCTTTATTTAATAAATCAAATTGGTACAAATATGAAAACTGACTTGGTAATTAAGTTCATGCATACGTCTCTCTTTTTATAGCATGTACAGCGATATATACGCCTACGAGCTATTGTATAATCTAAACTAGCCGATTATGTTAATCTCGACTAATGATCAAACGATAACATAAATACACTTGTCTTCTGATCCGTTTGTCCGTGTAGGTATCTCTGTCGTCCAGAATTCGCGCTTCAAGGAAACTATAGTTCATATATGTAGAATAAGTCTTGTTAAGTACATCGCTGACTAGACCACGTCCAGCTCTGGATGATGTCAGGAAAATGCTTCTCTCTCCAAGGTCAGATCAATGGAACACATTATATGAAGATAACAAACAGCTCACAAACACCTGCATATATCACACAATGGCATTGAGTCTAAGGAATAAGTCCATAGACCGATGGATTAGCAAGAACACACCAACCAACTAGACCACGTGTATCTCTCAGAAGAGTTTGTCCTAACAAAGTTTCAAGCAGACAAAACTGCAAAGTCCAGCTTTAACTTCCTCTCACAGTCTGTGGCCCCTTGTTTCTGCACCGGCTCAATCTCTTACTGTCTGTTCAAAATAAAATATAACAACTTCCAAAAACTAACTGCTTGACTCTCCAACTCTACAATCTTCATATAATGATAATGTACTCAAAAAGACATCTGATTCATCTAATAAAGGAACTTTACCAAGATCAAAAGGCTGCAGTGAAGTTAGAGGATGATCTCTCAGAGTGGTTTGAGGTACAGAGTGGAGTAAGGCAAGGATGCACACTCCCCCCATACCTGTTCAACATCTACACTGAAAGTATAATGTGAGAGAAGACATACACAACACCGACTACCACGCTTTAAACATAGGTGGATTCCTAATCCTGGAACTACGCTACGCAGACGACACAGTGCTTCTTTCAAATGATATAAAGGGATTGGAACAACTAATCAAGAACACAAGGGAATATAGCGAAGCACAAAATTTGTATTTAAACACGCAGAAAACAAAAATCATGTCAACAGATATAACAACACAACAACCAAAAATCAGAATAGACAATACCGAGATAGAATGTGTGGATAAATTTGAATACTAAGGAGCAAACATCAACGGTGCAGGAGCCTGCATGGCAGAAATAAGGAAGAGATTAGCAATGGCATATTGCAAAATAACACGGCTGAAAATCATATGGAAAAACAACAAAATAGAAACGAAATGGCTAATGTTACGAACTTTTATTTTTCCAGTTGCAACATACGGCTGTGAAACATGGACTCTTAAGTAAAACAGCGGCACTGAGGATCAACGCCTACGAGCTGAAATGCTACAGGTAGATACTTAGAATATCATGGAAGGATAAAAATCAGAAACTCAGATATTATAAACACATTGAATATTCCAGTGTTGGTTACTAAACACAATAACAAAAAGAAAACTACGCCTGTGTGGTCATATAAAGAGACATAACTGATTAGAAAGACAAATAATCGAGGGAAGAGTACCCGGAATGAGGAGAAAGGGCAGCCCAAGAAGACGATGGACTGACGACATTAAAGATAACTTGAATACATCGCTAGAAAATGCAAGCCCAAGAAAGAAAGTGGTTCAGAGAGTTCATTGGGAAGACAACGTTCTGGAAGGAATACGTCACATGACACGCACTCAAAACGTACGTAGCTGTGAGTTTACCTCTCTTTTAGAGTGGCGTGGGCCTTTCATCCGGTGGGCAACAAAGTACAATTTTGTTATATCAGAATATTATAGTTTTATAATAATCCGTATACTTTCAACTGAATATATTTCAGGATGTGTACATTTTCCTATTTAAAGCATGTGATTTCATTTACATTCACGACATATTCAACTTCACACAATCATGTCACACTATCTGGAATTGGAATTGTCAAATATATTTATCAATTGTGTTATTCAACTTCTTTCCGCTCAAATAGTAAGCTAGCACGATCATAACGTCATAATGATTCTTCTTTTTCTTCTTCTTCGTTCGTTCTCAAACTCCTGCAGATTAGCAGGATGTAGTCCGGAGAACGGAATGCGTTGTGTCATGGTTTCCAACATTGCTGCGATATATGCGCCCTTCGATCTAATACATCCGACTTCAGCATGGCTTTGTGTCACTGACCCTATATGGGATGGGGTAGCCAACTCCATCCCATAACCTCCTTAGTCGCCTTTTACGACATGCATGAAAGGTAAATAGTGTTGCTATTCTTTGCTCCCTTTTCGGGCCCCGGCAACACACTGGAGGTCATAATGCTGCTTTTAATGAATTTTGTATCGTTGTAGTTCGTCTACAATTTCATATATTAGACTTTGATCAGATGCGAAGAGTCGATCCTGCAGAGAGTTACCTAAATATCTTGATTTTTTTCTGAGATGTTGAATTCACTTCTTTCTTCTGCCTCTTTCAATATTATGTTTACGTATTTAACACACAGCAGAGGTGATAATAGTATATTTCTGTCTTACTCCTGTTTTCTATTGAATTTTTCTGTGAGTATTTCGTTTGTTCTTATTATACTTCGTGGATATTTATATACTGAACTTATGTTGTCTAATAATTGTCCATGCATTCCGTAGTCTTCTAATATCTGCCACATTTTTCCCTGTCAACTATGTGAAAGCCCTTCACTTGATCTACGAAGGTGATCTTTAGCTGTTAGTCATATTCAATTGCGTTTTTACTTAATTATTCTTCATTCCTGTACAGACCAAATCAGGATTTTTAAAGCTCCGATTTAACTTCTCAGACATCTGAGGACTCACACATTTAATGCCTAATTAACTATCTTAAAGCCATGCATATCTTCCCTTTTTATAGTGAAGTTGAGTTGAGTTCGTGGATGGGGGGGGTCAGCAAACCACTCTATCATATAGCCGACAGAACATATCATTTAGTTATTTTAATTATTGTATACGCCATTTAGATCTCAACTACTCATCATACTTCTCCAGTAAACCCCTGCAAACTAGCATGATTCAGTCAAGCGAACAGAATACGCTGTGTATGTGGTTTTACAGTTTGGTTGCGAAATTCGTGTCATTTGACCTGACAGAATCGACTTCAACATTTCTTGAGACACTTTGCCCATTTATAAGACGGGACAGCTAATTTGAGTCCTAGAAATCTCCGTAGTGCCCTCTTACCACATTCAGGGGTGTTTATAGTGTGGCTAATACTTCCTACCATTTCGGCCTCTCAACTAAATAATAATGTACAGAACAACGAATTGTTTTATGTGACTTTTATGGGTGTTTGTTTTTTGTCATATGACATTTTTACCTGTTACTTCTTTCATTTAAAACATTTTTACTGCGACTTTTTTGTCTGTGACTTTAATACCTGTGATTTTTGTAAATGTGATTTTATTTACAAGCATTCAATTAGCTAACACTACATGTCATTATGTGTTTGCTTAAAGCAACAATGTTTATTTCCGGTTCAAAATAAAGTTGCACTGGATGATAGTTGCAACATAATACACGAAGCCGGAACACCATATTCCTGAAACAATGTTTACGAATTTAACATCACTCGCACAACATGCACTGTACTTTATACCATTAATTAATATTTTTGAAACAGTTTATCTACCACACTTCACTAGTTGTAGTTAATTTATTTTCTAGGCACAGTTCAATGTTTCTGAATTCATTTCTAAATTGTAACAGACAACTAACGAAATTATATTTAATCACACCAATGTTGTTTTAAATGTGGTCAGAGGCCACGTAGATTGCTTGTCGCGGAAGTCAGGTAAAAAAGTTGGTCATTTAATCTGGTCATTTCAGATAAGAAGTTTGTTTCTAAAAAAAACAAAAAACATCATTATAGCCTAAACAAGTGGGCTGATGGCTACCTCATTAAAATAATGCACTAACAATTTAAATTTAAAGTTTCATTCTAAATGATGACCGCAATTAATGATGATGATTCACTCGTGTCATCTACAATGAAACCTTTTTAGACCACTATGAGCACCCACCCCCCTCCTCCCACGCCTTTTCAACTGCTGATTTAATTTATAGACGACCTCCATGATGTAATCACTGACTGATGTGAGGCAATATGTTCCGATTTTAAAAACGAACCTCACCAAAGACGGATGTGTCGGACCATTGACGCAAATAAACGGCAACACTATACATGTCCATTCGTTGGACATCCTGCTGGAAATCTACTAGGACTTTTGTCCTGCTACATCAGAGATCCAGCGGCAGTTTGAGAATTAACGCATAAGACGAAGAAACACGAGTCAACATTAACTGTAACATTAACTGCAATGCTCTCTCTTTCTGGCTCTCTCTCTCTTTCTCTCTACCATATATACATAGGATATACATCATAAAATAGAATTACAACTACTATGTAGCTATATCTGTCTAGCAGCAACATATTGTTGCGAGACGTGGGAAATGATATCTGCAATAGAAAAGAAAATATCGGCATTTGAAAAGAAATGTTGTAGAAAGATCTGAACAGATATGAACAGGGAGACTAACCAACGCAGACGTAGGCTGAACATAAAACAAGACCGGTTTCTCAAAACTATAAAACACACTTAAGCTAAGCTATTATATTTAAGACATATACAAATATACCATGCTTTAGAAAAATTAATCATGGATGGAAAAGTTTCAGAAAAGATAACAACAGGCAGACCAAGACTAAGATGGGTGCATGGCATCGAAGATCTTCTGAACATAATACTACGAGTAGAAGACGCTCGTCAGCCTGCACAGAACTGAGAGGGTTACATAGTCGCATTAAAGAAAACGTTGTGTATATAGATAGATGCAGCTTATTGCAGCGGTATCATATTACGTGTACGCAACTAAGATTTATCAACACTGAACATCTTTCGTAGATGACCCCTGTATTTACTGCTCATATGGTTGTAAATAAAGATATTCATTGATGCGTTTGTACTTTCCAGCACGTAGCCAATGGCGCCAGTTACTACTGATATACCCAAATATTTCCCTTTGAGTGACAGCTCTGGTACAAAACCGACTGCAAGCATTATTATACTCAAAGGGACAAAACAACAAATGAACAAAATAGAAATCATTACAACCATTTTCGCGGTCTTTTGGTTACGGCTGGAAACTCTGTCAATTTGTCCACCTGATACGGTATGTTTTCTCCAATTAGTGCTTCTTTGTAATGTCGACGAAAGCGTTCCCGTGCAGATTACGATGATCACAAATGCGCCAAATGGAATGACAAAATTATTCATTGCAACAGAAATTCTCTCCACATTTTCATTATTTTCCAAACTGAGTAGACCATATATAGTTTTGTTTCTTCGTTTAGAATGCTTCATACCCAGTCTGTTGACAACAAAAGCAGGGCATGAAGTACAAAATATAACGATAAATAGGCAGATGGTGATTGATGTCGTTAGTTTTGGCGTGACGATACTTTTCATCTATATGAAAATATAAAAAAATACATGGTAAGTGGTTTTCTTTAAATGAAATGCTGAGTAATCTTAATTGGCTGTAATCTGTTACTATAGGTATATGCATACATACATATAGTTTTTGTAAATTTTTACAACACTTTGTTAGTAGAACAAATTTGAAGAAAAAAAACAGATCACATGACGTCGTCAGAGAATGTGAAACAGTCATTAATATAAGTATATAGTTACTGCTATTGTTCAGTGCTGTTTTGGTGAAGCTGGAAATAACGAATGCAATTTTTATTATAACAGATGTTGAAAATGTCCACCACAGGCTCCAAGACATGACTGCACACGTGTCTTCATAGTGCTAAATACCTTCTGCGACGTTTCTGTTACTATTTATTAATTAGAAATTATGATTTCTTGTTCCAAGACCTCGATTGTGTGTACCTTATTATGTAAACATTTTCTTTTTAAGAAATCCCATAGATACTAATCTAATATAATTAGATCTGACGAACGTGCAGGCAATACTCCACGTTATATCAATCCGTGTAATTTCTTACACAAAACGCAGTGTTGTGTGTGCAGTTGGAACACACGTATCGTGTTGGAACTTCACTTATTCAATTACATGTACATTCAGCTGGTCTAAAAAAAAACCAGAATGTTAATGTTGTACAGATCGGCATTTATAGTTTTGTTGAAGAGAATTGGTCCAATAACACGTTTCCTACTGACGGCAGACCATACCTCAATTTTCACATTGTATACAGGCGCTTCATGAAATGTATTGGGATTATAACTGCTCCAAATACAATTATTTTGGCTATAAACGTATCTAGAAAGAGAACACCATGCTTCATCAGAGAATAATGTTACATCGATAATTGGCTCTGCTTCTTTAAATTCTTGGAGCCTGTGGAGTAGTAGACTCTGGATTGATAATCATCCATATTTAGGACAGTGACAACATACATTCTAAATATATACAAATGTAACCGGTGTTTATGCATTTTATGCGCAGTGCTCGCTGATATATTCACTTTTTGCGATATTTTCATTAGGGACTTGTTTGCTTGGGCTTCTCAAGATTCTGCCTTGAATATCTACAATTTTCTTCAGACACAGCTGCACACCGCCCCAGAAGTTACGTTTCAATTGAAATTTAGCTCAAGCAAGAAGAAGGTCACTCGTTGCATGCTGGTCCGTTTTATGCTATCGTGCCTTCTTTATTTCCCGCCATTGTCCCGATTCATAGATACTCAGTAAGTAAAACATGTTTTAGGAACATAATAATTGATTTTTAAAGTCATCAATTGTTTTTTAATAAAATTATCAACATATTATAATGTTCTTTTAATACTGCATCAAATGTGTTAGGAGAAAAGTATTTGTAAAGAGATAATTTAAAACAAACACTACTATTAGTATGTGTCATTTATAAGTCTCTGTCTGCAAGAAGGTTTGTTGAAAATCACTCAACTTTTTTTTAAATAACAAAGACACTTATTTCGTACGTGTTTATAACAATATTATATTATTTAACCTAATAATTAATTGTCCATCTGCTGATGATATGGAAATAAAGAATTCTATGTCACTAATAACGATGATCTGTGTGGTTTCACCTTCCTTGTCGGACAAGTTGTCCATTGGCCGAATGCTTTATTAACATACCGCAATCAAACGTTAGAGCTTTCATCCATTTTCTTTTTAGAAGTACGAAATTTAATAATTAGCATCCTTTTGAACTGTGTTTATGATACGCTTATTGGACAAGATTCACAATTGCTGCAGAAATATAACATCAATATTTAATAAAACATTGACGACAGTTTGGAATATTCTTTGGAAAAAAAGAAGGACTATCACGGTGAATGGACTATTTATGTCTTTAATTGAGATCGTGTTTAGCACTATCATACTATTTTGAATATTTTTTTTTAATTCTAGATTATGAGCCCAAATAAGAACTAGAACATACAAATGTTGAATAGTTGTAAGGAATTCTTTCTAAATTAATGATGGTAGGCCTATAGTATATAATTGATTCATGCACATTGATATGAATATTGCATTTATGTACCTACATCATTTGTATGCATGTCTTAATGTTTTTACTATTAATTTTTGCATACCACAGGAAGCTATGCTACACAGATACAGTGAAGGTAGACCTAGAGGCCGACCTCGAAAACTATGGACCACCGAAATAAAAGAGTCGATAAATTCTACAATATACTCAGAATACACGTTGGCCATCTCCAGAGAACTCTTCTACCCCTGACGCTGAAAGGCAATAACGGGTTTAACGAATAGATAGATGGATCTATATATCTTAATGGCGTTTTTGAAAAACGCATGTTTTTCTGAGCATTCCTATAGATCATCCAAAAAGTATATATTATTCTTTGATAGACTACAGCAAGGCCTCTGACAGGGTTCAACATGAACAAATAATCAAATACCTTCATGAAATAGGCTAGATGGAAAAAAACACCAGACTGATTAGAAATAAATATTGTGAACAGTTGGCATTAATAAAGTGTGAAAACATCTACTCACCATACATAGAAATACGAAGAGGGGTAAGACATGGATGCAATTTATAACCAAACCTATTTAATAACTACTCAGAGAATATCTTTAAAAAATATAGTAGAAATGCAATGACTCAAGATCAATGGGAAAATAATAAGCAGCCTGAGCTATGCAAATGCCACTGTTCTTTTAATAGAAAGTGAACATGAACTACAAAACTAATAGATCTAGTCAATAAATCAAGTAATGAATATGGACTGGATATAAATATTTTAAAAAAACCATGAAAATCAGCAAAATAACACATTGTCACAAATGACGGCAGATATGAAACTGAAGTTAAAAAGAGAATAGGAATGTCTAAATGTACCTTCAATGACATGAGGAAAATATTAACATCTAAACAAATTACAAACAAGTTAAGAATTAGAATTATAAAATGTAACATCTATTCTATATTAATGTAAGTCTCAGAAATATGGCCACTAAACAAACAATTATAAGACAGAAATGATGCCTTTGAAATATGGGTATATAGAAAAATAGGGAGAACATCATGAAAAGAGAAGAAAACAAAGTGTTTTTAAAAACACAAAGAGTTACTACGAGAAATAAAGATCAAACAAATATATTATTTTGGAGACATTAAAAGACATGACATTATTGAAGACATTTCCTTGTTAACCACTTGCCAGTATATCATTAAGGAATTAAATCATGGTAAGTAAAAACCCTGGCAATAAATAAAACACAATTTTTTGATGCTTATTTCTTGACCCATTGCTAATTTATTGTTCACTGCGGATTATAGATATGTAAAGTAGTTATAACTACCTCTAGATCACCACCATCGATATGATGTGTAGCTGATTGATGGCAACTCGCCTCATAATTTGCAACATCATTTTTCTGATTGCTATTCCAAAATAATTGCATGCATCTGAAAAGACAGTTAGTAGTGTTTTCAGTTCCTCCTTTGAATATGTCGCAATTGTAGCGTCATTTGCAAAGACTACCTCTCTTATAAGTACCTTCTATTTCCTTTTCCTGGTTGTGGCTGTCAACCTTTTAGAAATATAAAGGCCAACTTCTGCACAAGAATAGGAAATAATAGCAAAATCCTGGTCGCGGAAACCGTTTACTCAAATGGATATAGACGTATATTTCAAAAATCGTGGGGGAGAGGGTAGAATGCATAGTTGTTTTACGCCACTATTGATCCTAAACTCCTCTGAAAAAAACACAATCAAAATTAATATGTTTCATGCCTGTGTAGAATGGCACAACTATACTTAGACGGGTTGTCGGCAACCCATCTTCATGAGTTCTATGAAATGTTCAAAAATTCTAAGTTCCAAGCATGAAGTTTACATTTTCATTTTATTGTCCGGTACAATTTATTTGCATCCGCTTCTCATTTTTTGTTCTAGGTGCAAGCACACATTGAAGAAGACGGGATGTGGCGATTAACACAATATTGCTTGGGTGCTACCCAGCTTGAGTAGGGCGTTAGTTGATCAATGACACCAAAAGTATCTCTCACTATCAGAGATAGTAGGTGGCGCCCTCTGTCGTCGATGTTTTACAATAACTTATAACCCGTAACTGAAACTTTAATATGAGCAATGGAGTATAATTTTCCACAGCACACTGCCTGGTCACAAATATGAATCCCCATCATCTCTCTCCTCTCTCTCTCTCTCTCTCTTTCTTTCTTTCTCTCCCTGCTTGTCTTGTAACTCCACAGGAAAGGTAATATCCAAAGGAAATGTAATTACTTTGTTCAGATACAGTTGGAACAAGGCAAGCTGGAGGGGTTGCCTAATCAGCAGATCTATGGTCTTTTAGTTCCCCGGTCGGTCTAGAACCCAACATCAAGTGCTCTGGACCATCTACTAAATGAACTCTAGCTAATTAAAAGTATTGTCATATCATAATCATTTTAAAAATATCATATTTTTGGTCCATACTGTATTGGATGAATCGACACATATACGCATACAAAACTTTCTATATTTAGCGAGGCGAACAAGAGTAGAAGAACTGTCACATAACTTATCTAAAGTGGAATATGTGATTCATCTAGAAATATGAAATACATATACAAATAATGCGGCTATTCAAACCTTTAAAGGAACAGTTACACACAAGCATCGGTCCAACGTTATCATCGCTGTGATGCAACTGCTGACTCGTGTGAACGAGAAATGTGACGTAACTGAAATAACGTACATGACTTCCATTGGATCGAACGGTAACTCAGCCGTCACAACAGCAGGCGTTAAGGAAATACATGTCCATATCATTGTCATAAGACTTCCAAGATCGGAGACTGACAAAGCTGAAACAAGACATCGATCCAGTAACCACTTATTACAATGTACATTTAATATTTTCTTTAATTTATACATCATAACATTTTATAAACAATTATACACATTGTATATAAGTAATTCTCGTTAAATTTCAAGTGGGTAAGTATTATTAAAATATATCTGTGACGACCAACTATTTATGTCAAACTAGGACGTAAGTCAGTCTTGTTTATATCAAGGAAATCATGAGAAAATTGCCCAAATTATGGAAGGTACATATCCTGGTAGACTGCTACAAATATTACAAATTATTTGAAAATAAATATTTACAAGACAACATCTTGTATGCGATACGTGTGTTTAAAACAATACCTCTATAAATATTCATATTTATGCTTAGATTAACATAGTTTTGTACTACTTCGTACAAGTAAAAATAATGAAGCTACCTTAATATACGTGTACATTGAAAATATATAGAACAGTAATGCTACTGAAACTATACGCGTCGCTGAAGATTGCAATCGGTCTCTAACTATGTGTATTGATGCATCCATTGTAGTACTCCAGCAATCACGACGATTTAGTACCCCAGTGACCGTGACGAGTTAGTATACCAGAGAACCTGACTAGTTAGTACCACAGCGACCCTGACGAGTTAGTACAAGAGACCTTGACGAATTAATACCTCCGCCATCGGAACGAGTTAGTACCTCAGCAATCCTGACGAGTTAGTACCCAAGCCATCCTGACTATTTAGTTTCCCAGCGAACCTGACGAGTTAGTACCCCGACGACCCATATGAGTTCGTAGATGGCTAATGAGCCCTATTCGAGCTGTAAATGTCCTTGGACAGTTCGGACATGTAGACGGATATTACCCTGGCGAGTAATATGTTTATGCATGGATTGATCAATGCTAAATAAATCATATTTTCTTAAGAGTTGTTTTTATTTGTTAGATATATGTAAAAGAGTGTGAATGCATGCATTTTTTTAAATGCTCTGACAATGACATATACAGTTTATAGCTATTTTTAAAGCTATTATTATTTCGACTTCTGATGATACAATTTAGTATAAATTGCTAACTTACATTGATCTAAATGTTAAACCACTCAGATTTTGAGGCGAACAATGTATTGAATATTATATAGTAAATTTATGTTATGAATGAATGTGGTGAATATATGATTGAATATGATGAGAACCTAACATGCATTTTTAACAATTGTTAATTACAATTGATTACCTAAGAGGCTGATATTCACAGAATCTTTAAATCCTTGTTTGATGAAACAGCAAATGTTGATAATATTTGTAACGACACCAAAGATGTTTATCATCTGACAGAGAACACTATATACAACCCACGTGTATACCATCAATGTATACTCCCCAACAACAAAAGGATCGCTTTTTAATGACATTGTTGCTAAATAGTGTTGTTTTGACCGTGATATGCTCAAAATATGTTTATATAATAGAGTTGGCAGTTTATATTTTTCAATTTATATTTATTTCAATTAGAAAAATGAATGTCTGAACATTTGTGTTATTTATGAATAAACACACAATTGAACAGACCATTTGCAAAGTTATGTACGTGTATATATGTAAACTGCCAACAATATGAACAACACTTCAATATTATTTTATTTCCCTCAGTCCATGAAGGCTGAAGCTATTATGCAGTCCATGATGATTGATTTTGACAAACCACTGTGTTCAAATATTTCGACTTTTGTTCTAATGACTAGCCTTCGAATAAAGTGTATTTCTTTGCTTTTATTATACGTTTATCAGAGTTATCTTCTCATGCAATGCTTAGTATGTACTGTACGACCTGTGGTCTGTATCAACACGTAATAATATCCTCATTTCATCGTAGATCAGAATATGAATCACACTGCATTGCTTTCAAGCTATAAATATATTAATTATACATAATATGGAGTGAGTGGAGAATTTGCGGGTATACAACGTGCAATATAATATAATATAATGCAATACAACACAATCTTGCAATAATATTTCTAAAATGAAAAAAGATGATTGTATAAATTATGACAAAATAAATACCGTTATAAGTTAAAGTGATGTGTTCTGAAGATATATGATGCGAATAATCATTGGTTGTCACGCGGCACACATGTCTCCAATACGATGATTCTTCAATGACTGGTCTTAAACATTTTAACAACTTCACGTTATTACATTTTTGCTTCCTTCTTGAATACGAAATGATAAATAATTCTTTTTCCTGTATAACTTCCACGTTTGAAAGAATGCATTTGTAAATGTTAAACATAATAGAACATACACGACATACATTCTCTGGACCAGACTATGTGAGGAGGCACATATCGCTAGTACAACTCTTATATTATTAGATATGCTAGCATTCGAAAGATCTGAAGTATCTGAGAATTTAGTGACTGTCACTTTTTTCCTTCTCACCATTGATGCATTTGTACTTATTTTATAATTTTAGAAATCCATTTCATATAAGTGACGTAATTAGTTTTATTGCTAATGCTACGAACTTTTATTTTTCGGATTGCAACATACGGCTGTGAAACATGGTCCCTAAGTGAAACGGCGGCAAAGAATATGAACTCATTTGAAATGAAATGCTACAGAAAGATACTTATAAAATAATGGAAGGAAACAAAGAGAAACTCAAATATTATAAACACATTTAAGTATTTGTTACTAAACACAATAGGAAAAAAAATGCAAAATACACCTGTTTGATCATATAAAGAGACAAAACTGTTTTTGGAAAGACAAATAATGGATGGCAGAGTACCTTGGAAGAGGAGAATGGGCATATCTAGAAGACGATATACTGACGACATTAACGATAACGATAATACATCATTGGAAAATGCAAGCTCAAGACAGAAAGGGTTTCAGAGAGTTGGCAATGGAATAAAACTCTATAAAAATATATATATACGTACCTCTAATAAACAAATTTAAAAGTCATAGAGTTCCTCATATAAATCGCAAATCTCAATTTTATTTAAATAATCCAACTATATGATGATACATTCGTACATTAGTTCTCTAGATACATTGCTATCGAGTCATGATATTTACAAAAGAGATTTCCCACCGATTAGCATAGCAGAAAAAATAGAATGGGTGCATTGTGTTCGTCCGTTGTAGTCAATGATAACTATTTTCCTGTCGTGGGATGATGAGAAATTTGACGATTACTGCAGTATTCTGCTGTCACTAATGAGTCGTATGCGTGCCTGAAATTTCCTACCACACTCTCAGCATATGACAATCAATACAAGGTAACTGCGTGAAACGTAACAACAATTAGACTTACGTAAAACACAGGTTTATATATCGTCTCAATGGGACACCATAGACTATATCTAACACTAGTGGGTAATGATGGGCAATGATGAGCACACAAGAAATCATAAAAATTACAATACACAAATCATATTCAACGTTTCAACCAAAAGGTCTTTATCAAGACACACACAAAACATTAAAAGACGACGAATAGAAAAATTATCACAACGTCCAACGGAACGTGATGTACTTTCTGACCTTCCGGCATATCATTTCCATATTTCCGTTGGGCGTTGTGATAATTTTTCTATTCGTCGTCTTTTAATGTTTTGTTTGTGTCTTGATAAAGACCTTTTGGTTGAAACGTTGAATATGATTTGTGTATTGTAATTTTTATGATTTCTTGTGTGCTCATCATTGCCCATCATTACCCACTAGTGTTAGATATAGTCTATGGTGTCCCATTGAGACGATATATAAACCTGTGTTTTACGTAAGTCTCAGCATATGCAGGAGTCTGTGGGACATCGATCAGCTCTTGCCTTATTATCCTAGAACGTTTCTGTTGTGCAGCATCGCACATTAGGCGTTTTGCAATCGTTTCTCCACTCTTGATTCCGCGATACCAGTTGGATCTGCTTTGTGCTAGACTCTGTCATGAATGTGTATCTATGTTGAAATGATTCAAAAATGTCTTAATAATGTCTTTAAAGCGGTAATTATGTTCTTTTGTCCTTGCTGGAATCCGTCTGGAGTTCTCAAAATAACAACTGTTTTGAGAGACGAAGATATTTTATGCGGAATAAGCTATCAAGTGTGTCGTTGTTTTCATAAACAATTTGTGTATGATTACATATTTATATGTATATTATTTTATCCCATCAATGGAAATTGAGTATTTTACGAAGGCAGCTTTGTTGGATATGGTTGCCTCCTAACTTTCTGGCGTACACTGTCCATGCTTGACATGCATAAATACATGGTTTTACTGCTGATTCATAATCATCTTCTCACCTAACGAGTGTGTGAATAGTATCTCAAATTTGACACTATCTTGACCTAATATCTTGTTTACTCCAATGTCGATATTTACAGTCTCTGAGAGAGTGTCTCCCATGATCACTATTGACTGTTAGAATAGTTCCTCTTCATTGATTTTTAAAGTGGAAATGAAATCTGGATTGTTTGTTGCTGTTGAAACATAACCTATATGTTCTTTGTGTTGTTGGTGAGACTATCTATTTGCAGACTTAGAAAATTGTGTTAGGATGACCATTTGCGAACTCTGCACAATGCATGCAAAATCCGCATAAAGTGCGCATGTATCTGCATAGAGGAAATCCTTGAACATCGTGCCTATCTTGTTAATTTGGCATGCAAACGTCGAAGGTTGAAAAGTTTAACTTGTGTTCTGTATATTATTTGTATTCATGTACGTCACTTGATCGTAATGCTTCGTTCAACATAATATAAAACATCAAGCTCAACATCCTTGAAACAAAATGATCACGCATAATTGTTTGACATCATGTGTGACAGGAAAAGGTGGGAATTGTTCCATGATTACTAACAACGGCCACCATGCACAAATGGAAATGTCGTGCAATGTTGATCAAATTTGCGTGGTAGCCAAACTTTGCAAGCATTTTCTATATCCAGTCAGTGTTCACTGTGCCTGATGCCTTTGTGAGGTCTTCGAATGTTCTGAAAAGTACCAGTTGGTGCTATTGTGCTGTTGTTTTTGTGGAGCTAAATATCATGGCAGATCATATCCATTGTTGCGCAGCTTGCATGAAATCCGAAATGAAAGATAGAAGACCATCTACGAAAGTCTGTATAAGTTGGTTTACGTACTTTATTCTGGTAAGTATGCTAGGCCAATGGTACATATATACGATGACTTACAGAAAGACATACGTTCTCCAGGTGACCACAAGAAGCACTGAAACGACTCGTTAAAAACCACACTGAAATCTTTTGAAATATTTAATGACATTCGCGGTCAGAATAGGGTTTATTAGCCATCTACAAACTTATACGCAAGGTCATACCTCTAACTGAATTTCAAAGTGGATTTAACAAAGGGCCATGAGTACTTGTGATGGACGAACAGAAAGTATATTTGGAATTACACATTATAATATTTTACCAGCTATAGAACTATACTTGGATAAACGTGTGATTCAAAATAAAGTAATTCATTTTAAAATGCAATCACATGCAGTATTCATTGTGTTTGAAGAGTCAAATGTTTTGTTCAAGATGTACGTATCTCGCAACCATATTACTATTTACAGTTATCTAGAGTTTATATTAGGAAAGCGTATTTTTATATTCATCATCATCATCAGTACCATGCTGGCTGGCGTAGGCGGTCATGGCTCTCCACAGCTCTCTGTCCACAGTAATATGTATCAAGGACGTTGTTATTTCCTTGACGTGCCAGGTTGTCACACTGCCTAATATTTTCTCACGTTGTCGCCCTCTGTCCTTATTGCTTTCAATTGTTCCTGTTGTGACTATGCTCTCCAAACCTCCCTGTCTCATGAAGTGGCCAAAAAAACGAAGATTGCCTTTTTCTTATATTATTGATTAAGGTCCGTTTCGGATTTGACTCTTTCAACACCTCTACATTAGTTTTTCTTGCAGTCAAAGGTATTCTCACCATTCTTCTATAGAACCACATCTCAATTGCTTCTACTTTCCCACTTTCCAGTTTGTTTATTGTCCAAGACTCGCACCCATATGTTAGTATAGGGGTTATATAGCACTGCAGAACTCTCTTTCTCACCTCTAATGACAATGTCATATTACACAATATATTTTTCATTTTTCTGAATGTTATTTTTGCCTGTCCTATTCTGCTTCTTATGTCTGTTGAACTTCTTCCATCTGCTGTAATCGTTTTACCTAAATATTTGAATTGTGGACCTGTTTTAATACTATAACATTCACTTTGATCTGTCAAGGTGTGTTATTTTGTTTCTTAAATAACCATTACTTCTGTTTTCTTGATATTTAGGAAGAGGCATTTCTCTTTAATTTCTGTGACTACTACAGTAATTAAATCTTCAAGGTCTTCCTCACTTTTTGCAATCATAACAGTGTCGTCTCAAATTAGTAATGTTATGTCCTCCCACTGATATTCCTGGTATATCTACTATGGCACGCAATATGTTTTCACTTTATAAAGAGAAAAGGTCAGGTGAAAGCACGCATCCCTGTCTGACTCCTTGTTTTATTTGTTGAAATGGGCCAAATTTATTTCCTGCTGTTATTGCTGCTGTTTGTTGCCAGTACATGTTTTTGATGATTCGTAAATCCTTACTGTCAATGTTCAAATTCTCTAATTTTTGTATGATAGTTTCTTTATGACATTCAGAACGGTGCCAGATGCAGTCAAAATCATGGCATTTTCATAGATGTCGCAACGAACCCTTTTTTCAAATGATGCAGGCAGTAGTATTATCTGTATTGGACAATGGTTAGATTTACTTTACTGTCGCAAACACAGATGGATAGATTATAGAGAGTTAAATACGAGGCAATGATAACTGTCCTACGATGCACAAGAGATACGCATATCGCTGCCATGAGGTTTCTCCTAGACCTACTGAGCATCAAATCAAGACATAAAAAGCTCAGGTTAAATAAAACATCAAGATTGCCAATAATGATCATCACCTCTTAGACAAAGCTCTGAGACAACACAAAAGTAAGGTGTATCAAGAGAGGAAGGTCCTGGATAGCAGAAGCAGAAGATACCCTACTCAGAGTTTGTGAGCTGGATGAAGTGGGAAGGGTTGTGAATGGGTGATATTTGCACACAAAGTTACTGACAAGAGATGTGATATAGGTGGTAAGAGTACCGCTTATGTGCTGCTAGCAGAACGGAGGGGATGATCCAAGAAAGCATACGCACACGAAGCCACACCATACAATAATTTACACAAACAGCTCAGTAACTCAAGAAACAAACATGCATGGTTGGGATTTCGTGGTCTACCAAAATGGCCAGAAATTAGCTGAGAAGTCAGCTGTGTAACCCACAACAGCATCGAATATGAGAATGGAAATAGAAGCGGTGACAGCATCTCTCACTGGGCTGGCGACGCAACCAACCACTCAGACTCAGTGATGCTATCGGACTCTCAAAGTATGCTGCCCAAAATAGAAAAGTGTATGATCAGAACCGAATGAGGTACTCTTCGCATAAAGGCGCAGAGCATTACATGCATCTCATACCCAGGTCATGCTGGGGTCAGGGGATACGAAAGAGCCGATGTGTTGGCTGGTAAAGCCTGATGAACGGCACCGAGATAAGAAGAGACATGATTGAATTAATTAGAGCAATCATGGATATCCTGCGAGAAGATGAGGAGGAGGTCGCTAGAGACAATGTACATTTTCAGAGAATGGTAGAAATGGAAGGGGCTAGAGACAGTGAGAGAAAGTGATCCCTCTTCGGAAAGATCGGAATAACGCTTAATCAAGAACTGACTGGGACACTGAGCTTATACACTTTTAGATTGCTGACGAAACGGCAAGAAGAACATATATGGGGATGCCCCAAGTTCTGTGACGCTTGTTCCTAATCACGAAACAAGAGTGTGTATTAGAGTTATGTGTAATATTAATTTTAAATGTTGTGATATTTATACCCCTCTGAGGGTGGTGTCTGGGAATGTTGTCTGGTCAAGCTGCTGCAAGGGGTGTTATAGTGCCTAGTGATGATACAGCTGTATTAATCAATGTACAGATCAGTGACTGCTGCTACTTATCCCTTGTGAAGTGCAGTGATACAAGCGGTGAAATTGTGTTGGGATCTCACATTTGAGAAGATCTCCTATATGAGAGGGGTAGTCATATACCCTACCTCATACATGCGGCAGCCTTTAGTTCCCGGACTGATCCAGTACCCAATTAATGGTAGGTCTACCTGGGAGCCACTGCGGTTTTACGTCACAGCCACATTACGTCACAGACTTTATTACGCCATCTTCAACAGAACGGAAAAAACAGACTGGATATGTAAATGAACTTTTATACTAATATTATAATAATATACACAAATAAATAAAACAATGTTATCTATTACTAGATCTAAGTCAGGACATGATAGAAGCTCAGTTGCTATCCTTACAAGTGATCCACCCAAAAATCATAAAAATGCAACTGTCATTTTCAGAACCACTTGGTTCACACGTGGAATACACCTGAAATATACGTTTAATACACCTAGAGTGCATCCATTACGCTAATTGCAACAGACAATATAAATAGAGAGCGTTATCCTAACAATAGAACATTGACAAAAAACATAAACAAAGAGATCATACCCTGATAGCAAGGCGGAAAGTAAAACGTACTTCCTAACCAGAAAATACAATTTATCTTTTAAATAACACAATGCACCAAAACTACATCAAATAAATACATACGTTTAGACTATGTTATTATTACTCTTAACCAGAATGATAACACATAGACGGTGATTTAAATAATAAATAAGTAATCCTGCAACACTTGTCCTGCAATATGGTATTTAACTCCAAATGCTAAATGAAACTAGACAAAGATCTTAAAGGAATATATACCAGGATAAATAAACAGGGGATACTGAAACGACTAAAACTAGAGAATCGTAAATTAGAATTGATAAAAGCTAAAAAGAATATATAAAAACAATCAAGTATCTAGAGTTCTGATGCTAATTCTATCTATTCGCTAAAACCCTTTGTTTCCTTTCGGCGTCAAGGGTATA
The DNA here is from genome assembly GCA_034231615.1 of Meghimatium bilineatum. Classification (NCBI taxonomy): domain Eukaryota; kingdom Metazoa; phylum Mollusca; class Gastropoda; order Stylommatophora; family Philomycidae; genus Meghimatium; species Meghimatium bilineatum. Next base: position 40,936,886 of record CM067322.1, read on the forward strand.
AGCGTTTTCTGGAGACAACTCTCTTGTGTGCTGAGTAAATTGTGAAATATGTAGACTCTTTTTTTTTTCAGTGGACCATCGTTTTCGCAGTCGGCCTCTAGGTCTGCCTTTGCTATATATGTGTAGCATAGCTTGCAGTGGTATACTGTCTGATGTTAATCTGCTGATATGTGCAAAACATTTGATCTGTTGTCTCTTGATATATTCTAAGATTGGGGTAGTGCCGGTTTTTTGTTGAATATACATACAAAATACTAATAGCATATTAATCAGTAACAATATGTAAACATTAACTAGCATAAGGGGTGCAAAGGGAACGCATTGCTCTCGGCGGACCCAGGGTTAGCAGATAACCAAGATCCCAAATGTACATCCTCGCGGTGCACCCTGGAAAGAGAAATACAACAGCTCGAGCTGATTCTGGCCAAATCATTTGGGGATCGTGTCCGAGAATGTGGAGGTAGCAGATAGAAAGAGATTTGACTGCACAAGAGACAGACACTATCTCCGACACCACCAGCATCACCACATGTGGACGTCCTAAACACAAGTAGCCAACTGAAGTGCAAATAACACAGTTCTACTGTGGAACTAGCAGCAAAACGTACTTCACGCTCCACGGCGCAAATCATACGATATATTCATTGTGGTTATATGAGAGCGAACGCTGAAGAAGAAGAAGAACTAGCATAATACGTGCATAGAAAACATGTTTTTATGTGTTTCACTTAGCACAACCTACGGACTATCATTAAGACTAAGGAGCTTTCAATGTTTCGAACATTAGGTATTTATCAAGAATATATAAAACAAACAGTGAGAAACAATGTTACCACCACAGAGACACTATATGCACTATTGACATGTAAACAATACAACGTTCAAAGTGACAATGATGCACGTGGAAACATATACGCGAAAGCGGGTTTTGTTGAAAAATGGGACCGGAATCGATAACACCATCACAAATTTAAACAAAAGAATGTTCGGAGTTAAGTACAAAAGGCTTCATGGTACCAAACTAAAAAATACATTGATTTTCACGAGCTTACCTAGATTCGTGGTGTAGTATCTGATGGTAGTGACCGGAGTATCGAGTGCACCATAATGCCTATCGCCATTGAAATTAATGGTGACATCGTATATTCTCTTTGTTCTGTGGCATGAATGTCTACAGAAGTGGTCACTCAATCATAATTACATATTTCCTATATACTTCTTGTCACAACGTCTACATATGATAACGTAAATGACATTACCGGATTCACATGTAAAGGCGTCATCGATAGTGAAAGTGTCATTAGGAAATTAAACAATGCGGATCTGAACTACATATGGACATGTGTTGCAACGACCGTTTTTGCAACAAATAGTGCCAAAGTTAGTAGTAACATAAGACCTGAGGTGACTGTGGACCAAGTTGTCATTAAGATTTTTTGTAACGCCAATAAGCAACCAAAGGAAAGTCCTGGAAAGCGGAAAGAGTTTCACAATCAGATTGAGAAGAAAATAATGCTCGAACAAGATTCGACGGACAGTAAAGTTATTATGATGAAAAGTATGGATATGTTTAACTATATAATAGGAGAATGAAGCACCTTGAGTATCAAGTCAAGATATCAAGTCGATATAGCTTAAGGACATAAAAATATGCATGAAAGGACACTGACACTGTCTGTGAATGAACGATGGTTGATTTTTTTCGTAGACTTTCGTTCACTCGTGCGCAAAAACAGAATCATCACTAAAATATACAAATGTCTCAATCATTCTCAACGGTCCATTGACGATTCTGGTTCGCCCACTACAGCTGGTTCTGACGATGCCGGTCCCCAAGAGCAGTACCTCTGTAGTGTATTCTATTCTGCCAAAAGAACAGCGTCGTGCAAACCGCTCCCTACTGTTTCATCTTAAATTCGATGAGTTGCTGGCATTTAGTGGACTATGGAAGACACAGATGCAAATCGATTCCTGATGTGAAGCATTCGTATAAAGCGGTCGTTGGTAGAAGTTGTGATTCTTGGTCTTTTATTGCGCTGCCTCTCTGCCACTGAGCAAGTTTGGTGAAATTGTCTCCAAAGGCGACGTTACTTCTAACCACATGAATTAGCCTGGTCACTACACTTTGTGATTACTTAGTCTGTAATCATCCAATGATGATGTATATTGTTCTGTAATGAGCTGATCCATACTTACTCATTCAAGTTGCAACATAATTTATTTGACTATTGTCAATCTTTTATAAACATTAATTAATATGGTCAGAGGATTTTGTGTTTCATTAATATTCACGGGATTGTAATGAACATGTCACAAGTTATTGTCAAGAATGTTTTGATCGTGACTTCTTTCATAACCTCAAGAATAATGAAATGAGTTCCATTTATTTCTAACAGTATATAATGTATGTATTTACACAAAAAGTGCAATACATTGTGTATTACTTTACGTACGTCATGAATCTGAAATACAGAATATGCAATTAAATACCTAATAATGATGTAGTGCAACACTATAACACATCTCAAATTAAAAATAGCTATATCAATTTTTTCCGACAGTTACAGAAATGGCTCTGCCAATGGCAACCAGGAAGTTTTTCCAAGCCAACCAAGATATATATCTCCCCATGCCAACAAAGAAAAGTTTATCCCCATGCCAACGAAGACATATTTCAAACCTTGCCAATCTAGAAATGTTGATCTCCATGCTAGCCAAAAAATGGGGATCCCCATGTCAACCAAGAAATATTAAATTCAGCCCAACGACTCAAAAAAGATCCCCACATCTGATCTAATCTATTGGCAAGATGTGATCGAACTAGGCACCTTTCTTCTGTCAGTCACAGATGAGAAGACATGGAGAAATCACTTTACCACACAACATATATCCTAGTCTGTGTGCCCTGACATGGCCCTAAATAGGAGCAAATAATGTTGGCCCTGTTACCTGCAGGACATTTCGCAAAAGAACAACATAATGAGTTTTCGGGAAGAATTTGACTGGTCCATATAATAGAGTGTCATCCTGACCCAAATGGGCAGATCCACCCTCTAAAACCAACTATTAAGATTTAATATTCGATAAACTATTATGAACTAGTTCAATGTCTATTAAATTACATATGTATCAATGTATTGCTATTTTATACAACGCTTCACAATTGTGTATGTAAACTATAACCCCACACATAAATTATTGTGTTCCTATAAAAATAAGATGACATATCAATTATAAGTACAAATTATGTCTTACTCATTTCTTAGTATCTACCCATTTTTTTATTTTATCGTCTAATCCTATATGACGCACAGTAGTTATAGATTATGATTAAATATGCAGCATACTAATTGTATTAGTAAGTATATAACTTAGAAAACACATGTTGCCATACCATACAATGTGCTCATATTATTTATGATACGCGTATAGTTATAACTATCATATGTTATTATTCATTCTGAAAGGCACATATTATAGAAAAGTAATATTCCCCGCATGATAAAGACAATATCATTTTTTTTTAATATGAGAAGCAATGGGGAATGGCATATGAGATAATAAAATGGATATGATTATACGATTCGATCATAGATTGCGTTATGTAAAAATATTAATGTAATACTTAATGAATAAGTAAAATCATGTCAGATTTATGAGGACAGAGTATCATGTTTGTTATGATGCAAATTAACAGGTAGCTTTATATACTTCTACTACAATATAACATACATGTTAAGACTATAATTCAAACACGAAACTTTATAAGCTACACACTGCGCCATCTTATAAAAACCAATTTGAAACAAGTATCTGAAAACTTAAATTGTAATGATACATACACGTGCAACATACACAACCGTTATACCTGACTAGAGATACGATGCACAATCAGACAGATAAAATACAACTACCAGTATTAAAAACTTAATATTAATTTAGAAATCATAAACCAATTGAAAACTATAAGTATAAAATAGTGTATCTACTCTATATAAAATATATATTTGGCTAATAAATATGGATAATGCATAAATAACCTGGCTATGTGGAGACGGGCTAGAGTGCACGTCTATGACGGTCACGGTACCGTATTCCATCCGCGCCACGGACAATTGTGGTTCTGCATCATTCAGAAAGCAATGGCAAACTACTGAACGCATGTATATTGCTACAAAATCACTGGTAAAAAAATGTTGGGTTGATGGCTACGTCATAAATATGATATTCTACTAAATAAATAAATAGCTAGAAGACAGAATAGTCTATACTTTTTTATTGAGATGTTATATGTAGAAAATCATTTAAACCATCAAGAAAAGAGAAGAATACACAGATGCTACGTATGGAAAAAAAACTGTTAATAGAAATTAAAAATACACACATAACATAATTTTGATATGTTAAGAACATGAGACATTTATGAAGAAACTTTCTTATTTAAAGGTTGAATTGAGGGATGGCGAGCACAAGGTCGACAAAGATACAAATGTAGGGAAAACATTATGATATAAACGATACTGTCTGTCAGACAACACCACCCTGACAAGAGACAGACCGTGTTGGAAGTTCTTTGCACCCAATCTTTGTTGCGGAGACGGCATCCAAAATGATGAAAAGAAGACAATTCAGATCTTTCCGATAATAATATTCTGACATACTGCAAATTATTGACAACACAGATTATTGAAAGTTGTATAAACGTAGCATGTTAGTTTTATTGTGAACACAAACGTTCTAGGGTGGCTGTGTCATATAGAAACATATTGATAAAACAGATATATACAAGTAATAGACACGGAGGAAGACAAAGAGCTAGAATAACATTAATCCAGATAGTGCAGTTACTGGATTACCAGAATCGAGACCCCAACAATATTATGATGGTTAAAACTGTGATATGACACAATTGGAGTACTTCGCTAAGAGAAAGAATGTGCATCTATAAAATGTGTCAATGTTTTACCTAACCAATTGAACTATAGACTGAAAGTAAGATGCATGTGTACAATCAAGAAGAACACACGAACTATGGGTCACATAACAATTGGCCATAGAAAAGAACTCATGACTTGTGTATGCAATAACACATCTACATGTTTGTAGCGCTAGAAAGATGCAATATGTTTTCAATGGGACTTGTCCTCATCATGTGACATATTCTTTCCAAAACGTGGTCTTCCTGATGGATTCTCTGATCACCCCGCGATTCTGGACGAGTTAACCTGTCGCATCTAGAGACATGTTTAATAGATCTGATATATCACTTCACCATTTATGTCTTGGGCGCTATCTACCCCTGTTACCGTTAACTTTGCCTACAGCTATTAATCTTTCCATGACTTTATGCCTCTTTATATTACCAAATAACTCACAGTTTTCGAGTTAAAATGTGGTTAAGGAGCCAGCATTCCACGATGTTTAATGATCTAAACACTTACTGATTTGTGAAATATCGAATATTAATTAAAACGGCAAATTTGAATCATTCTTAATTCTCAAAAACAATATAAAATAAGTTCTAAATATAAAATAAGGGTTCGTTAACCCCTTTTTAAAGCAGAGGTGGGGGGGGGGGGGGGTAGAAACATTTCTCAGAGCAGCTTTCTTCTTAAGATGGTGCTCCCAATATGCAAGAAAAAAGGCTGCTTAAAATTAATGAAAGATGAGAATCCAGAAATGCTTCTTGTGCATTGTGTTATTCATGGGGTAAACATGGTTGTTAAAAATATTTCACCTGTTCTTCATGAATTTATAAAATGTGTCAATGATATTAAAGCTAATGCCAAATGGGGGCATCTCTTCAAGTTTTTATGTGAAGAACAAAATGCAGAACATGTGAGACTTTTACTTCAAACTGAAGTAAGGTGGCTCTCGAAAGGGAACTGCTTGAAAAGATTTATAGAACTATTAGATACTATTAGTGACTTTTTAAGTGAGAAACCTGAAATGAAGAATCTGTAAAGGTCGATTGTAAAGTATTTGTGAGTTATTTAGCGGATATTTTTGACAAACTAAATATATTAAATCTACTTCTTCAAGGAACAAATAAAATTCTCGTCGATGCAAAAGCGAAGCTTTTTCGTTTCATTACATTTAATGAATTATGTCAAACATATATTTGTAACAAACATTTTTAACAATTTCATTGGCTACAAAAATGTGAAGGGACTGAAACTGCTGTATTTGTTATTTTCGTTCATCTGAAAATTATCTATCTATCTATCTATATATGCTGTGCCCCTTGTTTGCCTTGCGGCGTCAGGGGTGGAAGAGCTCTCTGGAGATGGCTTTCTTGTGCCCTGTTAGTAAGCTTATGTCTGAAAATTATGTCGGTTGATTTAAAAGAAAGATTTTACTGATTTAAAACAAATTGATTTTCCAACCTGGATGATATAACCAATGGTAATTGATTTGTCTGATGTTTCAATGCAGTGCCAAGAAAAACTCTCAGAAATGACAAATGATGAGTCTGTTAAAACGTGAATCAATATAAAAGGAGCGGAGGCATGGCTTTGTGATGAAACCAAAAATTAAATACTAAAATTCAACTAACGTTACAATAGAGCTAATGTTACTGTTACCATCTTCATATTTAGCTGAATGTGGATTTAGTGCCGTAAATGATTTGTTACTAAAGAAATGAAATTGACTGAATATCACAGAACGGAGAGACTTGAGAATGAATCTGATTAAATTGGAGCCCAATGTAAAAGCTCTCTGCAGCACGCATCAATCATAAGGGTCTCACTAAATTTAGTACATTCATCTAGTCGTGACCTCACATTGAATATTTTAGTTGTCTATTATATGTTTAGAAAATTTATTTAGGTCATGCTATTTTTTTTCATAATGATGTCCTAGTATACGCAATAATAAAAAGTAATATGTATATGTCACTTGGTTGGGGAGGGGGGAGTTCAGACTTTTAGGAAAGCTATGGTAGGGCGTGGTACAAAAGAGTTTGGGAAACACTACGTTAGACCAAATACGATAATTTTTTCCTCAGCAATGTCATCAACAAGTGACGATGTAGTTGTTAGCGACTATGCAGTAGTGGTTTACACATGGGTTATCTATACTGTTATATGTCAGGCGATCAACATCTTTGGGATCATTACAAATATTATCAACATACGCTGCTTTGTAAAGCATGGATTTCAAGATTCAGTGAATATCAGCCTATTGGGTAATTAGTTAAAATTACAATCATAAACTTTAACGCTTGCATTATTGTAATATTTTATATGGTATGCACAGTATGTAACAAAGTATGATTATCAGAAAGTGCTTGCAATTTGAATTTAATCCAGGACCGTTGAAATGACACTGACATTGCAACTTGAATATGTAATACGTTTTCAGAATATAGTTAGTTTATTACTTTGGTTCCAAGGGCGCCAAATAGGGCAGAAGTCATGTGGCTCCATGATGTGAGGCTCGCTCCAAATGGTTGTAGTTCTTTGGTGGTGTTCAATCCCATTGTTATTGACTCGTTCTTGATTGTTATTCATAGTGTTGTCCCAGGTATTCGACGTTTTCGTTTTCCTGTCGCAAACCATGATAGAGCTTGTCGCATAGGTCTATTCTGGACTGATCTAAGCATATGGCCTAAATACTGTCATCGTGTTATTATTATAATACGTGACACATATTCTTGTTTGGACATGTTATTATTGATTCATTTGTGACAAAGTTTTTTCCAATCTGTGTTCAAGATTTTCACAGACATTTATTCTCAAAGTATTTATTATTTTTTCTATGGCTTTAGTTGATTTATAGCTGTCGCATTCGTAGGTTAGTTTAGGGATCAGGCAGGAGTTGAAAAGTGTGATCTTAATACATGCATGTGTCTTTAAGGGTTTTGTTTTCCAGATGTTAACTACTTTATTGAAGGCTCTTGCTGCAAGCGTTATGCGTGTCATTATTTCCTTTGCCGCACTCTCTCATTTGATATTATATTGCATAGGTATGTAAAGTGTACGATTCTGTCAGTTTCTTGATTGTTTAATTGCACACCTCCTGTCGTATTGTAAATTGTCAACTTCTTTTTCTGAAAGCGTATTTGTTCTTGATACTATGTAGTCTGCTTATTTGTTCTTGAGCGTGTTCATATGCTGTGCTTAGTAGGGTGATATTATCTGCAAAGTCAAGATATACTAATTGCTTGTTGTTGGCCCAGATAATCCCCATGACATTTTGTAAATGCTTGATGTTCCTCCTTCGCAAGCAAAGATGAAAACGGCATTGAAAAAATAAACGCGATGAACATGTAGAAATAAAAAAAAAACATTCTTAATTGTATAATCTGGTTTGTTAGTTCGTATATGCCCGATGAATCCTATTCGTGCCAGGAAAGTTCTATTGCAGTGCATGCAGGAGTGCAGCAGTTAAGAGTATAAGAGTGTTGGATTTGCCCTTCCGATCCCGTCGCTTGTAAATTTCCCGCAGTGTTCCTTATTTTTTTAATTTAGCGATGCCAGCAGTGATCTGGGTGTGCCAAGCTGAGCGACCAAGGGCTGTAGTCTTCCAGGAGCTAGGATCGATGCTGCAGTGCTTGAGAGAGTTTTTATGTGATCCTTTTAACGCTTTTTCTGCCCTCCGCTTGAACGTTTATGGCACAGCTCGCCATATAATAATCTATTTGGAAGGCGCTTGTCTGGCATACGGACGATATGGAAAATTCACATCATAACTGGGATTTACATAGCTTATCTCAGACTGAAATGCAAGAGCAATATCTCTGTTTACCTAAATGTTATTTTACGAAGCACTTATTTTCTGCTGAGTACTTCTTTCGGTCATTAGATTGGGAATAAGGGAAGATAAATTATCTTAGGCCGCTGAAGTGTTCCAGGTCGTCAAGTTAAGACTTCTAATGTATCTTCTTCACATACAAACCAGGGCGTGAAAATACATAAAAAATAGAATACAAAGAGAGTAGATAGAACTGCCCGGATAACCACATCACACATATGCAGACAACTAGTACCGATGGAGTCTTAATGATAGATTCGTATATCATTTAGTATACATGAACATATTGTATTGATTGTGTTTAAAAAAATTTTAAATCGCAAAAACAGGCAATATACAACCTATCAAATTAAAACATGCAAATTGGTATCCATTGATTGTTCTTACTGTAAGCGTTACGCGTCCTGTTAATCTCAAGTCAGTTGTTGATCGTGTTAAGCAAAACTAGAAGAAACTATTGTAATATACAATTCTCTAACTCTTAAACTAGAACAAAACATACTTGTCGAGGTATAACAATTTATATCAGTTGGAAGGGAATACAGAACTATGGATACACAAACACGTAGGAAACATGTCGGCTATGAAGATGTGCAGCTTCTGTCAGCACCCCCGGCACCCCCACCCCCTTTAAAACAAAAGGAGGAACTTAATTTCATGAATATTTACAATGTAAAAATTGAAAACGTTCTGCCTAATGGGCGATCAAACTTTGTAATGACTCATTTGACTATTATATAATTGTAATTGGTCTGTAAATGTTATACTCTTTGTGAAAACCAGATAAAATAAATGGAATATTACAATTAGTCATTTCAAAAGACATGCTTTTCTATTAGTCAAAAGCTCACATAATGTAGGTGGTCATGTTTGCACACTTCAAATAAAAAAATAACATTTTGTGTAACAAAAGATATCGGATAGTTCATCATCATGTCACGGTATAATGTCTTTAATAGGTCGAATACACAGTAGTACAACCTCATGTCACGGAATAATGTCAGCAATGGATCGGGTACACAATGCTATATCATGTCATGTTTATAGCAGTAGTGATATATTTGATACACAATGGTATATCATATCATGGTATAGTGTCAGTAATAGATCTGATACACTGTGCAGCGGACTAGTGCTGTGTGAATTAATAATAACTTACACCGCCAGCAATTCACATGTTGATGACGGTCAGGCTGATGTTGATAATGGTGAAAATTAAGCACTGAAGAAATATTCAGAAATAATTGAAACCTGATAATAAACAATGTTTGATACCGGTTACAATGTAAATAAAATATACACATAAATAGCACATTACATAGATTAACACTAACAATATACTTATGTATGAGATTATTGTTTTAGTCGATAAAAATGTTAATTACCATCCAAAACATGTAGCTTACAAAATAGAAGGTTATACGCTGTATTTACAATAATCATAACAAATCTATTGCTGTAAGCTTATTATTGATTGTGTTTACAGCTTTGTCGGTGTCAGATCTTGGCAGTCTTGTCACGATGACGATATCGTGCGTTTTTGTGACTCCTGCAGTTGTAACAGCTGATGTGTCTTTTGAGCCACTGGAAGTCATGTACTTGACATCTGCAATGACACATTTCTCTTTCACCAGAGTTAGCAGTTGCATTACAGCAATGGTTGCACTGGACAGATGTCTGTGTGTGACATCACCATTGAAGGTTGGAATATATTCGTAATGTATAGTCAGATGGTCTTGCGGTATGATGTATTTATTTCATTTTAACTGTTTAGTTAACGCTAACAAAAATTAAAGGGAAACTAACTGCAAACGATATCTATACGCCTGGCATGATCAGAGATTTATATTTCACAGTATGAAACTTTCAAGCATATCGCTTGTTATCATATACTGCCTATGCATTACGCTTGCAGTATTTCATTTCCCTTTTGCGCTGAAGTTAGCGCATAGGGCAGAGGTCAGATCTCTCCAATTCTGGCTGTTCAAAGCTATTCTGTGCAATTCTTGAATAGTATGAATATTGGTTGTTCTACTTTCTCTAAGTATTGTTCTTCTGAGTGTTTCTTTTGGTCTACACCTTTCTCTTTTGCCTGTAAGTATCCATTCAAGAGATTTTGCAGTATTTAGATAATCCTAAATCTAATTAATGGGGCATTATCTTAAAGGAAATATGTAGCATGAATATATTTTTACGAATATGTACATATATATATATATATATATATATATATATATATATATATATATATATATATATATATATATATATATATATATAGAGAGAGAGAGAGAGAGAGAGAGAGAGAGAGAGAGAGAGAGAATTTCTTGATTAGGGTTGCTTTATATTACTGTATAACTGTCGATGAATTGTGTCAATATATTACCCATTTCGACCTCCTCCCCTGCTTGTCAACAAGAATTATGCCCCCCTTGGTTTATTAAGTAAAATGATTTTTACACAATAAGACAATAAGAAAACAACCAGAAAACTGAAGACAGTATGTATTGCTTGTTCTTGAACAATATTTATAATTCATAAACGCATATCAAATATGTATACGTGATGATCTGTCAGAGTGAACATATGAAAGAATACTTGAAGTTTCATGCATATAAATTATATCATACAAAAATAAATATGATTATGGTCAAGCAGAACACTCCACTCATCCATACACACAACATGAATTTGACTATGAATATTGTAATCGGTACTTACAGTAGGTAGTAGTAAGTAAAAGTAAAGTAACCCATATCATATATTAATGCCACAGGGGTGTGAAATGTCATCGATCTCAGATTTCAGTGGCTCTGCAAATGAGGGCGTTAGCCATCTCCTCTGCCTCGCAGTCTTTACCTCCCAGAATAACTGGTACCCATTTAAGGCTGGGTCGACCAGGAATTGTATTTTCATGTGTGAAATAAAAAATTCGGTGAAAAATAATATGTTGTTGCAGTGAAGTGTCACATTCATGTGCATACCGTATACTTGATATCTCGAAAACGTTGATAGGGGAACAAAGAATAGCAACAACTGTTATTCTTCTTTTAAGCGGAAACTATCGATGATCAGGGTGTGAATATAACTGTCATATCCCATATTTGGTCATTGTAAAACAGAAGCCATACTGAAGTCAGATATGTCTTGCCGGAAAGCACATGCATCGCAATAAAGATGTAAAGCATGAGACAATGCATTCCGTTCTATGTACTACACTCTGCAGGTCAGCAGGAATTGAGAACAGATAAAGAATAATGTGTCCAAATGCACTTCAACCAGGTGTGTGTGTACTAGAAATGTGCCACATCAATAACGGTTTTAGACATGATGTATTCATACAGTACATCAGAGGAAAGAGGACGATCAACATCTACCGTGTTTGTTCACTGTGGATAGAGTCGCCTACAGATGTGACTGTAGCAGCAATGTATGTCCTATCTAACCTGGCAAAATGCGAGAAAAAGCTGGTCATTTGGGCATTAGGACGAAGTAGTGTATCATGGTGACATTGATATACAATACTGTCTCGTGTTGTACAGTGTCAAGGGAATCTGAGCCGCTTTAAGTTGAAGCAGGGTTACTGACCACAGTAAAGCGTGCCTACAGGTTTAGAAGATCGGAAACACCCCCACATAATGTAGTATATTACTATCAACTATTGGAAATTTTCTCAGAATTACTGTGATTAGATGGGGTGCAAAGAGAACGCATTGCTCTAAGCGGACCCAGGGTTAGCAGATAACCAAGATCCCAAATGTACCTCCACGCGGTGCACCCTGGAAATAGAAACACAGCAGCTCGAGCTGATTCTGGCCAAATCATTTGGGGATCGTGTCCGAGAATGTGGAGGTAGCAGATAGAAAGAGATTTGACTGCACAAGAGACAGACAATATCTCCGACACCATCACAATCACCACATATAACGACACTGTCGACATACAGTGACGCTAGTCAGCTCAGACCGAACATTGGAGGGGCGGCCAATGTAAAATGCATGTAAAGGTAGATGCATGGCGAGAGACAAATAGATTTCATACCGAGTACAATGAAACAATGAAAGTTCAGAACAGCGCTAGAGGGCAGCGCGAACAGCAAATAGAAAGTGAAAAGTCCCTAGGAAAGGGGAACTACAAGCGTAGTCAGCTCGAGACGAGAGCTTCTAGTTACCTGTGTCCCTTACAGGCAGAGACTCAGACCCATTCATTGGCGTTTGGTAAAGCAAGAAGACCTAATCCAACTCTAATGTCGAGCCTTCCTAAACCGGAAATATGCTCGCGAAGAGAAAGGGTTCTGTATCCGACGGGCTTAGGCAAGAAAGGGACAACGATGGTACTCCTGGCCCAACTGAAATCGCACGGATATCCGTGATGGTTACAATGGAGCGATCGAAAAACAAACAAACTGTCATTAGATGACGAAATATTGTACATGGCTTCACTACAAAAGACATATTTAGTGTGGACCCAGTGAAGCATATTACCTTCATATAGATGAAAATCGTAAGCTCATCTGCATGTCGATATACCCTCAAAGGTCCTGAACATATATGCCAAGAGAACTATTACTAAAAATCATCGGTCAGGATCAAACACTGGCATTATCCTGATCAAATACCGCGCATATGAGCTTGATAAACTTTGCTAAAAATACAACTATGAGATGCAAAATAATATGAACACCATTGTGGATAAGGCACATTACTCCAGAAATATATACTGTATTCATAGAAAATGTCACTCTAATTACTACAACCTTGCAGAAATGTCACGAAAAAATGAACGCTAGAGAAATTGCCTCATATTGGCGCTATCTACAATAACGGCTTATTACAATTACAATTAAACATTCATACTTCATGTTTACGATTACTTTCGTGTATATTGTTAGTTGACTTATGCGGGCGCCACAATATACTGGCCATCGGCAGGAACGGCAATAATCATAATCGTCAAGTAGGATCATCTTCGATTTATTATGCGTGTATGTCGATAGCCACGCTCACATGCATGTGTTCTGAGGACGGATACACTTGACCACAAGGTACAACACATATAGTAACGCAATAAACTGTATGATGACAAACACAATGACGAAAGGAAGTAGCGATCAACCCAAGAAGATAAACCTGGAAGGAAGAATGTCAGGCACACGGATTGAATAAATGAACGTTTATGCACGGCGATTTGCGTTGACTGCCATAGGTCTCAGTCATCAATCTGGAAGTACGAAAGCCAAAACATAAAGTCGAGTATAATATCCATAGGTAAGCCATGAATAAGGTAATTAAGTTTTGCTAATAACTCATGACACGCAATATTAGTGCCCATAGGTGGATTTTTAAGTGGATCCATAGCAGGATTTTTGGCAAAGTGTATCACATTTGTACAAGTAAATTCAAATAGGAAACGAGAGGATAAATTAAAAATTATTGAGACAAATGGGACCAGAACCATTCAAATGGGAATTGAATGGAAATTGATGACACCAAATCGCATGGCAACTAGATTAAATGGTTTTTTCCGTGTTTGACTAACCGCACCTTCAAATAAAGATGTGATTTTGTCAAGACATTCAAACTGCGTACTCAAGTCACTTAGAACGGACCAATTGAGACAAGAACTATTACAACAACAACGAACATCCCGTACAAGTATTGAAGTATTTTCAGTTACAACAAACATATATTCGTAATATATAACATCCGTATTAGTTCTACAACGGCCAATAACTCTTCCTGTAAACGTGGATAACATATATAGACAGTACACTTTTGCTTCAAATAACTGTTGTTTATACAAGTAAATTCAAGTAGGAAGCGAGAGGATAAATTAAAATTTCTTGAGACCAATGATATAGTTTGTGACTAGTTTATATACAGTAAATACTCTTTACTTGATTCATTGACTTGATCTATTAGTATTTGTAGTTCATGCATACTTTCTGCTAAAGGTAGTGTCATCTACATATCTCAGGTTGTTTATTATTTTCCCAATGATCTTGAGTCCTTGCATTGCTTCTTATTCGTATGCGTTCGCTCTCGTATAACCACAACCAATAAATCTAGTGATTTTCGCGGGTAGCGTAAAGTACGTTGCGCTGCTAGTTCCACAATTGAACTGTGATATTTGCACCTCCGTTGGCTCACTCTGTGCCCCGGCCATCCGAGGTCCAGTATGTCCGGTTAATACCTGCCTTAATAATGTCCTGCCTTAATTTCGAGTAGAAGGTTTTCCTAGCTGTGACAGAGTGCATATCTATCGACGTGCGCCGCGGGTGTGTAATGGCTCTGCGCTGAGACGATTGTCATTCATTTATATCGCACACGAGGTGTTGAACAGTCAATGAACTTACCTCGTGTAATTAGACGTTCTGTGTCTGTGGAATGAACTTAACCTTTTTTCATCAGTGAGCATGGTTCCAGTTTTGGAAGAATTCGGCAGAAGAGTTGAACCCTGGCACTTTCGCTTTCTTAGACGAAGTGTCTTTCGCCGACATCGTAAACTTTTCGTCCAACCCTAAGTCTCACCACTTTTGCGATCAAGGCGTGTTCTCGAGATAAACAATATTTCTATTTTCACTTGTTGCTCCCCTCTAGAGTTTCGCGACCATCTCAGGGTACTCGGTATGTTGTCTTGCCGTCTTTCACCATGCATCTGCCTTTCGATATCCTTTTCATTGGCCACCTATCAAATAATACTAAGAATAACTTCTTTGGTTCTTTTGTTTTCCTAAAACCGAATTGCTCTTTATATACTTCAGTGTATGTTTATAATTCCTTCATGCATTATATTGAGTAGTATTTTGGTTATGTGACTCATCAAATTTATTGTTCTATATTCTATATAGTCTACATTCCAGTGCTTGTTAGGTAGTGATATGAATATTGTAATGTCATTGCAAAGTTCGGTGAATTTTCCACACCAAATTCATCTAGATTTTCTGTGTGTCTGATGTTATTTTGTCGGAACTTGCAATCTCTTCAAATTTTATTGCGTTTTCTACTTCTTCTTTCAGTAAAATAGGTGTTTTTGTTCCGTTGGTCATCAAAACAATTCTGTTATATAATCTTCCCATCTTGTAAGTACTTCTGTTTTATTAAATATTATTTTGATAAAAATGTATAAAAACGCCTATCTAGACAATGTATTACTGATGCCTGATCAGGTTCAGATTCACTAGTATTTTAGTCAGGTTATTTCTATTTTTATGTATCTATTTATATTGATTGCTTTTCATATCTCCGTAAGAGCATTTAGAACACCAGTTCGATCTATTACCTGTCTGGCCGCCATGATCATCACACCAACAAGATTGTTTGCGTGTTGGGACGCTGGCATGTCCAGTCACAAATATGAAATTTATTGTTCACAGATTACGACAAATAAGTCAAACTGCCAAATGATATCCAAGAAGATGGAAAGTGCAGCATTACACAACTAAGAAGTGATAACACCAAAGATAACGATGTATACTATGTATTCACTGAATACGAATATATCAAATAAGTATTACCAAAAACTACTGTCAGTGTTTAAGCAATAAGCAAATAAACAATAAGCAAATGATTAATGACATTAATTTTTTCAGCTAGGAACAAGAATATTCTTGACCAATTGCAATAGTACTTGTGTGTTTTTGTTTTAAATTTCTAATGGCAACTAATTTTGCTATTTATTAGTTATATTAGTAAATAGTGAAATGCTACTTTATCATAGGGGATATCGGTGTGTCAGATTAGACCACTTCACCGACACCAACCAATGTCACCGACACCAACCAATGTCACCGACACCAACCAATGTCACCGACACCAACCAATGTATTCGTTACCAGACATTTGTTATTTTAACTTAGCATGATCATTGAGTTGCTCAGAAAGCATACACGAGTGTAGATTTGAATATTTAACCACGCCATGGTATACCACCATGATCTCCATCTGCGTGGTTCTTGTAGTGATGGCAAATACAACGTTATTTTCACTCACAAGTATCGTTCCAACATGTGCCGTTAACGCCCATGAACTGCGTACATCCCGAATATCAGAATCATCTGTATAAACTACTATTCCTCTCTCAAACGAATTCTCATCACACACAATGTGAATTTCTGCTTCCACCACCAAGGGGTGTTGTAGCCGACACACTTTCTCGAGTCTGATGTATACTGAAAAGGCAGTGCGTAATTATGATGGCATTTTCTCCCATCATACATCAGGACCTACATTTTCGTTTTGGTATTTATGTTGAGTAGATATTCTCCAAAAATATACTCCAAGATATTCCACTTGTAAGCATCCCTAATAATTCTCCTAAATGTCTCCAAGCAATTGATGATTTATGCACTAACTCCGTGAAACGTTCTGTCTTGGTAGATTCTTGCTCAAGTCCATCATTGAAAAATCAATGCAGTCGCGCATCGGTACAAACGACGTGTGTTTAGTGCGTCATACGCATTGCCTCTTTCTGCACCTACGAAAACAAGTCCACAGTTTCTGCTGTCGTGTTGATTAGAGGATTGCTCAGAGAGAACCATATTATTTATATTTAATTGGGTTGACCAGTGCTCCTGCTTCGCATCACTTTCCGAACCGGTTCCGTTCTATCTGAAATTTCAAAACCACATGCAGCCCAATCTATTTGCTGTCAACATAATATACCATTGTCAGCATATGATATAGTTATTCTTATTCTGATGATGTGTTCATATATGATTTATGTGGTTTAATCAGATTTATACCCCACTCCCTTTTATTTTTTGTTAACGTTTAAGTTAATAGTGACAAACTCCGCATGCACATGTATCATACTCACTAAAACAGCATACATTTACAATGCTACATTGCTTACATGACATACACTGTGTAATGTATGAATTCAAAATAGTCATAGAAAATATATATGTTCAATTTTCTAGATGAAAAATATCATCACACCAAGACGAACGACTGTAATCACCGTCTGCATATTCATAGGAATCTTCAGTACCTCGACTCCTGCTTTTGTCGTCAACAGTCTGGGAATGAAATTCTCTTCAATAAGAAACAAAACTATATTGGGTTTAATATCTACGGATCAGAGAGAACATGTTGAGAAGATTTGCTTTGCCATAAATAATTTTGCGATTCCGTTTGGTGCCTTTATGATCATTATCATATGTACTGCAATACTTTCATTGACCTTGCAGGAAAACATTAAATGGAGAATGTCCACCTTCACAGGTCCACAGGCTGACAGAGTTTCTAGCCGTAACCAAAAGACATCTAAAATGGTTGTAATGATCTCCACTTTATTTATAATATGCTGTGTTCCATTAAGTATAACAATGCTAGCAATTGGATTTTCTCCATCTCTTTCCCTAAACGGGAAGTACTTCAATATAACAATAATGATTATTGCCATTGGTTATGTACTGGAAAGTACAAACGCGTCTGTGAATATCTTTATTTACAAACACATGAGCAGTAAGTACAGAGACAATTTGCGCATGATATTATGCTCTGGAAAAACAGTATTTGAACAATCAAATTATAAATAAATTCAACTGAACACATTAAAAAGTTAAGACAATTATCTATCATTTTTAATTTAACGTAGCTCCAAAGGGCTTGCTAATATGTGCATTCATTAACGTCAATTAAAAACAAAGAAAACGATACAGAAAACAGTGATACTTGCAGATATTTGTGTTGAGATATTATTTACTGAAAATTTATGTTTTGTTATATGGTTAGAATGATGCTTAGTGGGAGAAGTTTGACTGTTTCATTTATTCCACCTTTTTTGTATTGCGAGCAGTATTGATTACTAGAATAGAATGATATTGTTATAATTTATCATCTAGTTTAGCTGAATTTTAAACCCTTTTAAGTCATTGTCACTCACAGAATCAAGTTGTGTGTAAATGTTGTGATATTCTGTCAACTCTTGTCTAACTGTTGTGATATTCTCTAAATGCGTGGTATTTATTATTGTGTTACTTATTTCACCACAAAGAATAGTTAATATCTACGCATCTAACATGTGTAAATATATGAAAGGCATAACTCAAAATCAATGGAAACATAATAAACAATATGCAATATTCAGTTGACGAAAAGTGAACATGATTTACATAGACAAACATATCAAATCGATAAGCTAAGTAAAGAATGTGTACTGGATTAGAATATAAGCAGAGACAAAAAATATCTTTGATACATAATTTTAAAAAGGGTGGTAGATGTGAAACGGACATTAAACGGAGAATATGAATGGTTAAAAGTACTTTTACTGACATGAGGAACACATTGACATATAAATACATTGCAAACTAAAAAAGAGAATTATAAAAACTAAATCTATTCTACTAGCACCAAATAAAAAGTCATCGAAATCTTGATTTGTTTTCACGCTTTAAATGTTTACTAGAAGCAATACCCGGCGTTGCCCGGGTGAGAATTTCACAAAAAATAGTACTATAACAAACATTTTCTATTATTGAACAGGTTTTATAACTACTAGGTCAAACACAATGCATATCCCGTTTCTGAAGAGCGCCAAGATATAACCTGTTTTGAATTTAGTTAGTTAATAATTCGGTATTAAATTCGGTTAGAAGTGGTCTAAATCTAACAAAACAAAAATATGTTAGACCTCACATGCAGTAGAAAATGTGTGCATATTCATAGTATGTAGGCCTATGTGATTTGATGCATACGTTTATTTAAAAACAATAAACCAATAGACGCTAATATTTTAATTAATAATGTATTATTTTGTAAAAATAAACCCACTGCATCTGATACCAAACATGACAATCTTTATCTCTCTATTTGATATAACAGCCAGTTACGCTAAAACAACGGGTTTTTTATTCACAACACCACCACAAAGAAATATTTGAGTACGGAAAACAGTATTTATATAACAATCTTGAAATATAACAAGAAATGTCAAAGTTAGTGAGGTAGTAACGTATGATGGTTACGGTAAAGAGAACGTGACATCATCGTTTACCAGATTATGTTCTAAGGTTACCATATCTAAGACTTTTGTAGTTGTTGTATTTCTAACTTGTTTTCTGCGCCTTTATCCTCATATCGTTTACCCCCACCATTTTTACTTCATTGTTTTATGGGATGAATTACTGTTTTGATTTTTGTTAATCATGAAACTGATTTTCATTTTGTGTGACTTGAACTTGTAAATGCAATTCTCCAACCTATATCTACATTTACATTAATTACGTGCCTTCATGGACAATTGAAAATATTTCAAGAAATCATCTGGAGGCCACATAGATGTGGTTTTATAGAAAAATGTTGAAAATATCACGTACAGCTAAAAAGCGTATTACTATAATTCAACAACTGGTCAACTGAAATAGAGAACGTATTAGAAGACGACAATGATAGTTTCTGGGTTATATCACGATAAAAGGTGAGTTGGAGAACATCGTAACAACTGGAAAGATAAAGGTAAGAAGGACAGAGGAAGACAACGTGAGAAAATGCTGGATGGCTTAAAAACCTGGCATGATACAGAATAATCAGAAACTATATTTAAATATATAACAAGCAGAGGACTGTGGAAATACATGATCGCCTACGCCGGTTTCTTGATTCTTGATTTTTGATCAGAAACTGGCTTAACAACACGCGGAACATTTCCATAAGTGCTCTACTCTCCTCTCCAGCAGCCATCCCAGTGTATATAGTCTCAGAGTCCCAGTCAGGTGGTTATTGTGCGATCTTCGGACTTTCCAAAAAATTTACATTTCCTTCCCTTATCTCTAGATACTCCCAATTATATCATTTTCTGTATGTGTACGTTCTCCGCCTCATTGACATCATCTTCATCTTGAAATTAATTTATTATTGAATTCATTAAGTCTGCTTTACCTTTTCTCAGCAATGTGTCATCTATTGCCGCATTGCCTGACAATGAGTCGTCTCTCTCACTTTCTCTGACTCAGCATGAACAGGGCAGTATATCCATGTAATGCTCTGGCGACTGAGTTTCTCACTAAGTTCCACCATTCTTTTCTTAGCATGAACATTTCTATCTTGCGCAGCATGCTTTAATAGTCTGTGAGTATTACCGTGTGTGTTGATGTATCAGTTATCAACCAATTAAGAGCTGCTGTAACTCCATCTCCATCCTCTATCTCCATCCTCATGCTCGATGTGACAGTGGAATATGCTGAAGACTTCTCAACCAACATCACACCGTTTCTGTAGGCAACAAAACACAAACGCATTTATTTATGTTTCTGTTAACGGAGCCATCTGTGTATATAATTATGTCATGTGGTTTCGAGTGTAGTTGGGTGAGTTCGTGCACTGTATCCTGAGCCCTGACGACCATCCATTTTCGACACACTTTATCTAGTTGTATTAATACTTTAGTCAGTGATTTCTTCTCAGTGTCTATTGACTGCCCTTTCCCAAATCTTCAAAATCACATAATCTTCACAGTGTGTCTTCGGCCTCTGCCATCCATGATCTGTCACACTTGATTCGTTTTCCATTTGACTCATCTAGACGTCGGTTTAATGGGTGGTGGTTGTATTCTGTCACTTTAAGGTACGACCTACCTTGTGCTACCAGATGTCACACTCTAATGCTGTGGAGATCAAGAAGAAATCTCATAACAGAGATGGGTGTATCTCTAGTACACCCCAGTACCACTCTCATTGTCACATTTTGAATTTTTTCCAATCTATCAACTTGTGTCTGTGACAAATTTAGTATGCCAAGGCCATAATATATGACAGATAGCACCATCACTTGCAGAAGCAGAAATAGTACCCATTGTCGCATGTTGAAGATCGCCATAACCTTGATAACTCTGATTCCTATCAAAGATTATCCCAAGATGGTTAAGGTCATGTTCTCTTTCAATAAATGAACCCATGAAACTAACAGCTGGCAGTGTGTCATTGACCAGATTATTATTTAATGAGTACCAGACGACCTTTGCTTTCGAGGGATTGATCACAGGGTGGTATGTTGTGCACCTTATCAACAATTGATCTAGTCCATTCTGTACACTGTCGTGATATCTGTTCTGTTCATGTCTATGATGTATAGTTGGATATCATCAGCGTATGTTAGAACTCTACAATTACTGGAGGTTAGTTATTGAGCAATATTCAATGTATACACATTAAACAGTACTGTATGTTACAGTATTTTACTTTCTTTTTACCTTCTACATCCGCCTACGCCGGAAGGCATGGTACCAATGAATGAATAAACTTGCCTTTCTTAACGTATAATTTATATGTTTGTTATACTCAACACTACTTTCATCGAATTCTCCTATTAAATATATATATATATATATATATATATATATATATATATATATATATATATATATGTTTATATGCATACATACTTTAATTTAATGTACTTTTTGTCTATTGAAATCCATGTATTTGTGTATGTACTTATCACATGGTGGCTGAATTCAGTTATTCATCTCCAGTGACTGGATGTTCATCATCATAAAAATACAATTCTACTTCAATTATTAAAGTGTTGTCAACCAGTAGACATATTGAAATTGGAAAGAAGTAGATGCATTATATTGCATGTCAGTCGGGTGTTCATGGCAATGCTACCATCGGTTTTCGTGAGCAGCTACTGTATCCTGTAATGTAATCATAAACCGTACTGACATACTGGATTCCTTATCAAAAATAGTGCGGCAAACGCAATGTGACTGGTGGTTTGTTTATCTTATCAAGAATGCAGAACCTGATCATGAAATGTTACGTCGTCAAAGTTGAGTGTCACTGTGGCTTAGAAGAATATTACTGCTCAAACTGCAACAGGTCTTATAGAGCCAGAATGGACACACTAGTCATCTGAAGGCTCACAAACATAATGGACACACCATCCAGATGTCGGCTCACAAGCAATCAAACCAAATTTGACTATTCTTAATGTCACGCTTATCTTGGCTTGTGAAAGAATAACATCAGAAGAACGTTAGCCACCCTGCAGCACTTGAGCTGTTAGTCAGTGTGTGGTATAAGGAAAATCTCAAGAATATATATGATGCTTGCGTATCGTGTCTGCAAATACGGTGATATGAAGATCATCATCTACATATGAGGCTTACTATAACATTATATGTTAAACATAAATTGCACTTATTATGAAGCTGTACTTTACGCTTTACCTCTAGCTTTTCTTTCGATTTAATGATGTCCCAGAACATAACATCGTGTGCATAGTGTCCCTGTATTTACTGCTCATGTAGTGGTAAATAAAAATATTTATTGATGCATTTGTACTTTCCAATATGTAACCAATGGCACTAATCAGTATTGACAAATTCAAGAACTTCCCGTTTAGTGACATCTCTGGAATAAATGCAGCCGCAAGCACAGTAATAGTTAAGGGAATAAAACAAACAATGAACAATGCGGAAATCATTAAAACCATTTTGGCTGTCTTATAGTTGCGGCTCGAAACCCTTTCTTCCTGCGCACCGGTTAAAACAGCCTTTCTCAATCTCACGTGTTTCTTTAGAGTCAGTGAAAGTGTTGTTGAGCAAATAACTATAATCACAAACGCACCCAATGGAATCGCAAAATTGTTGATCGCAAAAGAGATCTTTTCAACATGTTCCCGAAGTTCTGTAGAGAGTAGACCAAATATAGTTCTGTTTCTGAATGTAGAAAATTTCATACCCAATTTGTTGACTGCAAATACTGGAGCAGAAGCACAGAAGATAGCTATGAATATGCATACGGTTACTGCAGCCGTTAGTTGTGGCGTGATTATATATTTTATCTAGATTGAAAAATAGAAATATATTAGCGGGGTTTGTAAAAAGTAATGTATTAATAATTTTAGGCAACATTACTGTTACAGAAACAACAGTCACGAGTTTAATTTATTCTTCTTCTTCTGCGTTCGCCCTCTTAAAACCACAATGATTAAATCGTGTGATTTCAGCCTAGACACGTGATGTACATTGTACTGCAAGTTCCACAATAGACCTGTGTTAATTGCGCCTCGGTTGACTCACTTTATGGTCTGTACATCCGAGAAACTTACATCCGTTTTCGTCACGCCTTTATTTCGGGTAGTACGCTTCCTTAGGCTGTGACAGCCTGCTTATCTGTCATAGGATTCGCGGGTGTGTATTGACACTTCACCGAGACGATTGCCGTTCACGTCTATCTCGCACGAAGCGTCCCACATTCAATGGCCTTGCTTGTGTAATTAGACGTTTTGTGCTGTTGCACATCGAGTACTGAACATTTCCTCCTCCGTGAGCCTAGTTCCAGTTAAGGAAGAACCCGCCAGAAGAGTTCAACCCGTTCTCTTTCGCCTTCTTAACCAAGGTGTCGTTTCCCTTTCGCAGGTGTGTTTTCTTTTCACTTCGGCGCCTCGGGTACTGTCTGTTACTGTGGCATGTCTGTATTTTTCTAACCTGTAAAAATACGTGCTATCATGACCCTTGATAAAAATCTGGCTTTCACTGTCCCTTTCTGTTTACCTTGTTGCCATAATGTGTGTGATCATTCAGATGAAAGGAACTGTGAGCAGTCGCTGCATCAGTTAAGTTATTGCACTATTTTATTCTCATATATCAACATTATCTGCTCATATTCTCTTCCTGCTGTTTGCTTTTCCTCGTCTGTTCCTGCCTTTTTTGGCCTCTTTCTCTCTTCCCTCTCTCTCTCCCACCTGATCCCTCGTACCCTCTAATTTTTCTCCTCCCTTACTTGATTGCTTGTCCGTAGCATTCATTTTATGTTGCCACTTTTGAGGTAAGTATTTTTAATTTACTTGCTACCATATTTTTTCCTTTGTCCATCTCACTTTCTTCAGTCTACTTTCTCTTCCCTACTTACTACTAACTTCTCCCCATATGTTATTCTCACCTGTCATGCTTCCACATCTTTGCTTCCTCCATTACTTATCTGCTATTGTCCCCCTCTCCTCCTTATTATAACCCTATTTGTCTCCATGTAAGATTTGTTTTATTGTGGTCGTTTGTATGTCCTGATGAAGGCTTTATAGTTGAAAGGGCGTCTGTCCCTGTATCTCGTTATTAAGTTGTTTTATGTTTTATTTTGGTAACACACCTACCTATTTTTGTATATCTTGACATGAGTTCTTGGAACATTCCCTCTGTTTTGTTGGCAACCCAGTCGAGACACTCTCTTTCCAGCTGTATCACAACTGGTGTCAAACCTTTTTATCTATGCTGATGCTACCGATTCATAGCCTCTTCCCACTTCCTCCAGTTCGTAAACTCTGAGTATATTGCCTTCCTTTCCTCTTCCTCACCAAAACCTTCCTCTCTTGATACGCCTTTTTTGTGTTTTCTAGAGATTTGTGTACGAGATCATTGTTGGCGACTGAATTATTCTTTAACCTGAGCTATTTTATGTCTTTCTTCGATTCTTTGTATGTCTACTCTAGGAGAAACCTCGTGGCAGCGATATGAGTATCTCTTGCTGATCCTTGAATAGCTTTCACTACTTCGTTTTGAATTATCTCCTGTCTATTCACCTGTGTTTGCGACAGTATAAGTATAGCTAAACCATATCCCACCACAGGTAATATCCCAGCTTGCATCATCTGAAAAGGGGTTCGTTGCGGTATCTCTGCAGATGCCATGATTTTAACTGTAGTGACACTCTTCTTAGTTTTCTGAACGACATTGTCAACATGTTTCTCGAAAGAAACCTTTCTATCAAAAGTGATGTCTAGATTTTCATAGCCTGTTCCCTGTCAATGTTGATGCACATGCAGATGGCTGCTGGTACTGTGTATGTGACAATAATTATCTGTGCAGGGATAACCAGACGATCTTTGCCTTGCCGGGATTGATGACTGCCTTGTAGTCAGTGCACCAGAGTGACACATGTTCTAGATTACTTTGAACGCCATCAAGCATGCCTCCTCTGTTTCTGCGGTGCTTATACAGCAAGATTTCGTCTGCATATGTTACTGATCTGCGGGGTCCGGCTTCCTGAAGCAGCGCTATTTTGCATCTGTAGACATTAACAAGTACAGGTGATAGTGGCGATCCCTTTGACAATCGCGGTGATATAGTTCTGATCTCTGACGTCCAGATCAGGGCATCAACACCATTGCTATCCACCTAAATATCCACGAATTGATGCTGAATTCACTTAGTAAATGTATGAGATGACCACATCTGATTCGGTTATATGCATCTTCATGGTCGATCCTGGCGACCACTGTTTCCTACTGTGCCTGAAGGCCCTCATAGATGTCGTAGGCGAGGATTGCCGCAATTGTAGACGTGTCTGTATGTACCTAGAGTGTCAAGAAGTAGGTCTCTACTTTCCAAATCGAAAGCCAGTCTTATTGTGATTATCCTCTCCAACATCTTGCCGTATTCATTTTTAAGGTGATGATAAGATACCTCGTGATGTCGTTTATGTATTTGCCTGGCTTTACAGGGGGTGAAGGTAGCTGTGTAACCACTCTTTTGGAAGCCGACCTGTTTTCAGACGTGTTGATATCATCGAAAATTGTTTTAAGCCGGTCGTCTGCAATATCTTCAAAAGGCTGTAACGTATTCCGTTGGGACATGGTGCACAATATGATGTCATCTATATGGTCTCTCTTACATGCTCTAAGGAGACCAGCTTCTAATCAACAACATCGTTTTTTACTATATATTTAGTTAGATTGCCCACAATAGTCTTACGTTCATCAATATTGTTCATATCTGATTGTTGAATATATCTGCTGAAGACAGCAATGCCCCTCTGCTCATCCTTGGTCAATATACGCCCAGACTAGATCTTGAATGGTATGTTTAAATTTGTATAAGTTTTCCGATTCGTTGTCGTGTGTAATTTTCAAAATTTGTATAGGGCCCTATCGGCTGCAACATCTTGTGCAAAAATTATCCCAGCGTTCTTTCTTGGTTTCCTCTGCAATCTATTTAAAGGCATTAGTGGACTTCTTCATAGTATTAGCTGACTCATTTTTGCTTTATATGGTGACGTGTTAGTCGTCTATTATTTTGCCACTCTCTGGCGCTTTGCTCCTTCATTGAGACTCTTCAGTCCACCATGGAGGTAGTCGTATGTTTTGCCTCACTGTATTTCTTTGCCTTACCAGTTGTCACAACTTTGCCAAAATTGACTCTTAATTGCACCTATATTTAAAGGCATGTTGTATCTTGTTTTTTATACTGTTCTGCTATTTTGTGATTGTTACTGGGCATGGCACATGGTCACTACCATGATAAACCAGTGCCGCCCACATCGTCTCCATTTCATTTTCACCACGACAAGACACCAGTGCAAGGTCGATGTTTGAATCTCAGCCTGTCTCTAGGTAGTTAACCTTCTCATTCTGCCAAAATTAAGAATAGTGAATTCTGTCTCTAGCAGGGTATTGCATCGTGTAATTCCTTGTGTTTTATTATTTGAATTTACCCAGGCGATATTGCGAGAATTGAAGACTCGGCACACACTAATAGATCTCATGAAAGGTCCAGGAATAATGTTCACTGCATAATGTCAACATAGGGTATTGGAATTGTTCTAGCATTTTTAGCGCGGCCCAGAACTTGAACGTTTAGCACACGATTTGTATGCAACGCTTCTACAAAAGACACATGCCAAACAACTATCATTCCAAGGCTTAGTGAACTATATTAACAAGCTCCACGCATCACGGTGTGGTGATCATCGTTTCTATACTAGGGATACAGGATCTGTCAAGGACTGTATCGTAAATAAATAATGACCAACGAAAACACGACACTATTAACATCATTCATTCAAAGTGGAGGTCATGGCCATTAGATTACCAGACCTGCAATCTCCAATATTATTTTGTTTCAATAATTGTCTGGTTGTGAAGTTCTGATATAACCAAATTTAACTAACTCTGTTCACTGTTCACAGGAGCGTACCTCATTTTCTGGTTTTCTAAATCATGCATTCATTCATTAGGTGTCATGCCTGCTGCCGTAGGCGATCATAGATCTCCACAGCTCTCTATCGTCAGTATTATGTAACAAGATCGTTGTTGTTTCCCTGCCGTGCCAGGTTGTTAAACTGTGTAATATTTTCTCACGTTGTCGCCCTCTTTCTCTGATGCCTTAAATCTTGCCTTTGTAACTATGTTCTTCAAACCTTCGTGTCTCATAACGTGTCCAAAAAAAGATTGTATTTTTCTTACATTATTGATTAATCTCCGTTTCCCATTTGGCTCTTTCAACACCTCCACATTAATTTTCTTAACAGTCCATAGTATTCTCAGAATTCTTCTGTAGAACCACATTTCTATTGCTTCTAAATGAGATGCCATAAAAAATCCAACACAATCATGGTAGGTTCTTCTTTCAGGTACCCACTTCTTGACCGAAGACACATCTACAAACATGTGCATACTACAATTATTAGGATAGTAGAATATGTCAGACAGTTAAATATCTGAATATAAGGCGATAGACTGCTAGTTCTTGCAGTTTAGTGTATAATAAATCACATGTTTACAAATCACTGAACAACACGTTTCTCAAAACAGTGCTTCACTTTTTCTGTCTTGAATAGGTAGTAAAAGAGGAAGAATAGAAAGAAATATCTTTTTTATCTTTAATTAGTGAGGATGAAAAATAAAAAAATATTTGTCCAACCTTTAAAGGGGCAGTTATACACAAACATCTGTCCAAAGCAACCATTGCTGTAATGCAACTGCTAACTCTGGTGAATGAGAAATGAGACATTCCTGATGTTAAGTACATGACCTCCATAGGTTCGAAAGGTAAATCAGCTGTCACAAATGCAGGGGTTATGGAAATGCATGACCACATCATTGTCACAAGGCTGCCCATATCTGCGACTGATAAACCTGAATTAATATTTAGAAGCGTTTTTCAAATAAACATGTTTAAAAATATTAAAGTGGCTTTAGTACGCATTCTGCTGAACAGCGATTTAAACATACACATCTTATTGTAAGTAAATTAATATGTCAATGATACACATGTGCATTCATTTTATATATATAATTATACAGCTTCTCTGCAGCACACCATAGAGAAGTATATTTATATATATATATATCATTGTATGGCATATACTATCCAAAACTTTGTCTTCTTTATGAACCTACTGAACCCTCCTCAAGGGACATGTTTGAATAGTCAGATATATTGTTTGTCTTGGTGGGCCTCTTCATCTACTACCGTTTAGTCTGCCTACTATTATTTAGTCTTTCCGTGCTGTTATGCCTCTTTAGATGACATATATGTGTGTGTATATATACATATATATATATATATATATATATATATATATATATATACACGTATGTATATGATTCACTTATGCACGATATGTTTGAGGGCGGGATGTCTTGGTGTAACAAAATATAATTGTTGATGCTTTAATGGTATTGTTTGTTTGTTTGTTTTGCGTTCGCTCCATTATAACCATCAAGGATATCCGTGCGATTTCCGCCGGGAGCGTGATTACGTTGTGCCAACGTTATGCGCCTTGTAGGCATAGCACATCCGATTTCAGCATGCCTTGACAATTCGGGTGGGCTACCCTTAGCCTGTGATAGCCTCTATATCTGTCTCCAGGCACGCGTAGTGACGACTCTTCGCCCAGACAATTTTTGCTCTCGTCTGACTCGCAGGAGGTGTTCCACTGTCTATGAACTTGCCTCGTGTAATTGGACGTGCTGTGCCTGCGCCCATTGGGTACTGAACCGTTTCTCATCCGTGAGCCTGGTTCCTTAAGGGGAAGAAAACAGAGGAGTTGGACCCTGGCTCTTTCGCCCTCTTAGCCGAGGTGTCGTTCAACGACATCGTGTACCCCTTGTCCAAGTTCGAGTCTCACACCACGCATTTGAGAGCAAGGCGTTCTCGAGCTGAGCGTCCTTGTCCCAATAGCGCCTGAGCCCATCAGGTACTGAACCCTTTCTCTCTGCAAGTGTATTTCCGTTAGAGGAAACCTTGACAGTAGAGCTAGGCCAGGACTACCATCGTTGGCCCTCTCTTGCCTAAGCCCATCGGGTACAGAACCCTTTTTCTTCGCGAGCATATTTCCGGTTTAGGAAGGCTCGACATTAGAGTTGGGTTAGGTCTTCTTGCTTTACCAAACGCCAATGGAATGGTCTGGGTCGCTGCCTGTAAGGAACACATGTAACTAGAAGCTCAACTCGAGCTGACGGAGCTTGTAGTTCCCCTTTCCTAGGGACTTTTCACTCTCTATTTGCAGTTCGCGCTGCCCTCTAGCGCTGTTCTGCCGTTTCATTGTACTCGGCATGAAATATATTTGTCTCTCGCCATGCATCTACCTTTACGTGCATTTTACATTGGCCGCCCCTCCAATGTTCGGACTGGACTGACTAGCTTCACTGTATGTCGACAGTGTCGCTATATATCGTGATGCTGGTGGTGTCGGAGATATTGTCTGTCTAATATTGAATGCGTTCCCTTTGCACCCCGTAATATTTTACCAGTATATCTTTGTATTAGGTGTGCAAATGGAACGCATTGCTCTAGGCGGACCCAGGGTTAGCAGATAACCAAGATCCCAAATGTACCTCCTCGCGGTGCACCCTGGTAACAGAAAACAGCAGCTCGAGCTGATTCTGGCCAAATCATTTGGGGATCGTGTCCGAGAATGTGGAGGTAGCAGATGGAAAGCTATTTGAATGCATAAAAGACAGACAATATCTCCGACACCACCAGCAACACCACATACGGCGACACTGTCTACATACAGTGAAGCCAGTTAGTCCAGTCCAAACATTGGGGCGGTCAATGAAAAATAGCAGGAAATGTTGTATGCATGGCGAATGACAGATAGATTTCATACTGAGTACAATGAAAAAATGAAAGGCAGAACAGCGCTAGAGGGCAGCGCGAACTGCAAATAGAAAGTGAAAAGTTCCTAGGAAAGGGGAACTACAAGCTCCGTCAGCTTGAGACGAGCTTCTAGATATCTGTGCTCCTTACAGACAGAAATCATTAGCGTTCGGAAAAGCAAGAAGACCTAACCCAACTCTAATGTCGAGCCTTCCTGAACCGGAAATATGCTCGCGAAGAGAAAGGGTTCCGTGCCCTATGGGCTCAGGCACAAAAGTGACAACGATGGCAGTCCTGGCCCAACTCTACTGTCAGGTTTTCCTATACCGGAAATACACTTGCAGAGAGAAAGGGTTCAGTACCTGATGGGCTCAGGCGCTATTGGGACACGGTCGCTCAGCTCAAGAACGCCTTGCTCTAAAACGCGTGGTGTGAGACTCGAACTTGGACAAGGGGTACACGAAGTTGGTGAATAACACCTCGGCTAAAAGAGCGAAAGAGCCAGGGTCCAACTCTTCTGCTGAGTTCCTTAAGGAACCAGGATCACGGATGAGAAACTGTTCAGTACCTGATGGACGGGAATTGAACCAGTCCGTTCTACGGCACCAAATCGCCTAGCAACAATTGCACACGCGTTTAACCGCATCTCCAAAAAAAGATGCGATTTCATCAAGCCATTCAAATCGTGCACACAAAGTCACCCGAACGGACCAATCGAGACAAGGACTATTACAACAACAACAAACATCCCGTACAGGTATTGAAATATCCTCAGTAACAACAAACACATAACACAATATCCGTATTAGTTATACAAGGGCCGATAGGTCTTCTTGTAAACATGGATAACATATATAGACAATACAATTTTGCTTCAAATAATTGTTTATACAAATAAAACGCGTGTGCAATTGTTGCTAGGCGATTTGGTGCCGTAGAACGGACTGGTTCAATTCCCGTTAGTCTTTAGAATTTTTAAAAATTGTCCTCTGGCTTCCTACTTAAATTTACTTGTATAGTACCTGATGGGCACAGGCACAATACGTCCAATTACACGAAGCAAGTTTATAGACAGTGGAACACTTCGTGCGAGACAGACGAGAGCAAAAATGGCATGGGCGAAGATTCACCACATACACGCGTGTCTGGAGACAGATATGGAGGCTGTCACAGGCTAGGGTAGCCCACCCGAATTGTCAAGTCATGCCGAAATTGGATGTGCTAGGCCTACAAGGCGCAAAACGGTGGCACACCGTAATCACGCTCCCGGCGGAAATCACACGGATATCCGTGCTGGTTATAATGGAGCGAACGCAAAACAAACAAACATCTTTGAATTATTACAATTAACCATAACATAAATATAAACACATCCATATCATATTTTCTCGCACGACACGACCACTCATTCAGTCGATCCACTATGATTGTCGTTTTTGTAGACCCTAGTAAGCTATTGTATCTTACGATCCTTATTCTGTGTCATGATTGTCTTTTGATGCATCCATTTCTGTACTACTATTCCTTCATTGTTTGTTGACATCGATTGCAAAACCCTGATTGTGTTTGTTGATATGCCTATTGCAGTACGCCTGTACCTTTACGGTGTTTTGATCGCAGTCCCATGACTATGTTGATGTACTAATCACATACCCATATACATTGATTGTGTGTTGATAAATCGAATGTAGTACCCCTATACATTAACGCTGTGTTGATGCATACATTGCAGTACCCTGAACGTTGACTGCGTGTTGGTTACAAAACACTATGGTTGTCGATGTACTGTACCTGTTGCATACCGGCTTTCATTGACTTTGCGTTGATGAATCAAATGCAGTACACGTATACCAAGTCTGCGTGTGGATGCGCCCAACACTGTATCATATGACACTAGATGATTACATGATTATTTAGTTATATATATATATAAATGCATGTAGAATGCCAACGGTACTAATGAAGCCAGTTAGAGCAGCAGAGATACTGTCACAGTATGCATACTCAATATCATGACAACTTGCGACATCTTGTGCTTATCTTTTCAAGAATACAGTATTTGTTCTATTTGATGTCATTCTCATTTGCCTTTATTTTTTTCTAACATTTCACCTCATGAAAACTAAGATTGAAGAAAAACAACACATGGTGATTATATATGTAACAGTATCACAGGGAACTATGGCATCCTGTCCCTATGACATATTGTGTTCCTCATCCATAACAATCTTAGAGTTTGAAACAATAATTGGACAATATACGTTCCTTTCTGTATATATGTGTTAGTATAATAATAATAACAGTGGTAATAATAATGGTAATAATAATGAAGATCTTTCTACGAAGACGTTACACCATTATAACACAAACATTTGAAGAAAACTAATATTATTTCAACTGTATTTACCCATAATATACCCATAATCGGATGGGTTCGTGATATTACAAAGAAAATTACGTAGTCATGTGTATCCAGAAAGCCGTGGCTTAATAAAGTCCTTGATAATGCAAATAGAGAAAAAATACTTCAATATGTCCAGCCAAGAATTCCATAGAACGAAGATGTTTGGGACGAACTTGGGAAACTATCTGAGCAACATCAGCCATATTATTGAAGTTTGCATGAACTGATTCTGGTACTTCAGAATCAGTGATAGACAATGCACTAATTTTACATTCGAAAGATCATGATTTCCAAACGAAAGACAGCGGTGCCGTGAATGTATTGCAAATAATGAAATATATGCAGTAAATGGTGGCTACTGGCAATGATGACCTTTGTAATTTTTCTCATTAATTTTGAAAATGAGTATAGTGGAGATTAATGTTATGTCATTTCATTTGTTGATTTAAAATCATAAGCTTGTCATGATTAGAAGTGGCGTTCCGTTGTTTTATTTTCTTTTATTTTGAGGTATCACCATTTAAAAAGCGGTCTTTGACTTTGAAGAGTATATATATCATAAGCGGTGCTTTCAAGAGTGACAGTAACTGTTAAAGTTGTGAGCATGTGCGTGTTGCCGTGATCGAAGGGGATCAAAGAATAGTAGTATTGTTATGTGCCGTGACCGAGGTGTAGTATCATCACTATTTGCTGTACATGTCACATATAGCGTTTTCGAGACGGAGTTGAATGAAGTGACCCAAAAGGCATCAAGAATTCATATGGGTTATGTCAAATTTCCCAGACAGAGAAATTTCATACCCATGAGGCTTTACCTTTCGGCTTGGTGCAATGCCTATTGGAGGAGCATTATACTCAAGGGGAAGTATATGAGACGAAGCATGAGACGAGACTAGGTGAGCTGATACTTTTCTTGGGACACCCATTGTTTGTCTATCATCTGACGAGGCGCCCTGTAGCCAGCGAGATGTTCCTCTTGTAGGAAGACCATTCCATTACTACCCATTGTGTCCCTAGGTCACAGACCGTCCCCGAAACGTATTTGTTTTGGGATGCGGCAGTTTGACATTCTTCGGAAGTGACCCAGCCAACGCAATCTATTTATATTGAGTGTTTCCATGGCAGATGGTAGCTGAGTGAGACGCACTACTTCCATGTTGATTATTTTGTCGCGCCATTTAATATTTAAGGTCTTGCGGCAACATCGTAGATGAAAGATAGTAAGTCTCCTCTCATGTTTGGTGTAGGTAGTCCATTTTTCACATCCAATATA
The DNA here is from genome assembly GCA_034231615.1 of Meghimatium bilineatum. Classification (NCBI taxonomy): domain Eukaryota; kingdom Metazoa; phylum Mollusca; class Gastropoda; order Stylommatophora; family Philomycidae; genus Meghimatium; species Meghimatium bilineatum. The sequence goes on from CM067322.1 coordinate 40,971,148, forward strand.
TAGAGAGACAACAAATCAACTGGTTCGGCCACCTTATGGAATATACACAACCAACCATCCAGACAAATAACAGGAAGAACGGCTACAAAGCACGATGAAGACCAAGAACAAGATTCAAATAGAGAGATTGTTAGGAAAAATACACTGCCTAACCATTGCAAGCGCAACAGAGGGCCAAAGACAGAAAACTTGAACTCCCCAAGACCACTAACATCTTTTGTGAAAATGACAATAGGTAGATCAATGGATAGAAACATTACAGTATTTCAGAGCGATAAGTTTAGGTAATGTACATAATGTATTGTTAGGACTATCGCTTGCTAAAGATGCTTCTATAGGGTGAGCTGGAGAAGGGTAAACGATCTCAAGGTGGCCAAAAGAAGTGCTACAAAGACTTGTTAAAGAACACACTGAAGGCGTTTGAAATAGACCAAGACACATGTGAAGAACTTGCACAAAATAGATCTACATTGCGCTCCACAGTCAAAAATAACGCATCATTTTGTTAAAAGAGGAGAAATGCTGCAGCCCGGTGATTAGAAGTTCTTTCGAGTTGAACAAAGGTTTAGTTCCTACATCCTTGTAGAGTTTTGCCTTTTTGTTTGCACGTGGCGCTACCCACTGGCGCTGTGCTGTCCTCTTATTGTACATAATATGTAATCGTTATGGAGACTAACGCACAATTATTAATACTCGTCATAACATCTACCCATTTCGTGACATTTTCGCCGCCCCTCCAGTCCTCCAGCCAGACTGATGAGTGTCACTGTTTGTCTGCATTGCCGCTGCACATGTTGGCGCAGAGGTGTGGGGGGGGCATTGCCGGTTTTTTGCAGTCAATTCTCATTCTATCTTCTGTCTCCATATTCTCGAACATGATCTTCAAATATTATAGCCAGTAAAAGCACCAGGAGCAGTATTCTGTGTCCAGGGTGACCACGAAGCGGTGCTTTTAGGAGATAGGTTATCTATTAACCGTGGGTCCGGAGAGAACAATGCTGTACCTTTTCAACCCCAACTTTATATCAATCTACATTAAGATGCAACGTTATATTAATGTGCACGTGGAATAAATGTTCAATGGTTTACAGTACATATATACCCAAGAAGCTGATATTCACCGAATCCTGAAAACCTTGTTTGACAAAGCAGCAAATGTTGATTATATTTGTAACAATACCAAAGATGTTGATCAGCTGGCATAAAATACTATATAAGAACCATGTGAAAATCATTGCAATCTGGTCACTTATAACTAACGGATCTGTTTCTGTTGCCATTACAGAGGAATATTGATATTTAGAGCTACCATTTGTGAATATGTGATGTTTCATTGTATATGTCAGTTCATTACACAGTGTATTTTCGTTTCCACTGATGAGTGAAAATGAAATTAATGCGAAAGTGTGCGTATGGTCTATCTATACATTTAGGTAATCGATACATTGCATATTACTGGCACATAATGTTACTGTAACACTTTTGATGGTTAAGAATGACAACATTAGTTAATTGCAAGGGCACGTTGACAAGTTACATCTGACAGCCTGACCCCGAAGAACATATTTTAAAAATAAAAAATGTAATTTCCAATCTCATAATCGAAAATACAGACCTTAGATAGGTTGAATGAAGCTAGCAAAGATGTTGACATTTGTGGAAAATTACAATAAATGATATGTTTTACTAAATGTAGTCATGTATAAATAACATGACAACTAATCATTACATATGTATATATATATATATATATATACACACACATTCCGTGTATATGACATGATGAAACAAAGATATCGTATAAATGTATTTTAATGTATGTCAAGCCGACTTACAGAGGAGACAGTTAATTCAGATGTAACCATACATTATTGTAAAATCATAGATAATTTACTAAATATCGCTAACATAACATACCTCTATACTTACAAACATATATGATTATAAAACCTATGACACATAACCAGATATCTTAACAACATGCAGCGCAGAGTATGGTGAGCTTAGACACCATTTTGTTTCCATGTATATTGACATGTACGTATATTGACATGGATATTGATATGGAAGCAAAATGGTGTCTAAGTTCACCATACTCTGCGCTGCATGTTGTTAAGATATCTGGTTATGTGTCATAGGTTATATAATCATATATGTTTGCATATATAGCATTATATGATATGTTAGCGATATTTAGTAAATTATCTATGGTTTTCAAATGAAATATATATATATATATATATATATATATATATATATATATATATATATATATATATATATATATTACGTAGCTGATCTGAGTGTCCAATCTACATTTGATCTCTGCCAACACTACGGCTTGATATACAATTATTCTAGAATTATAGGTTTTCTCTATCCCAACATACTAAATATTATTACATTAAAAATTTACGTCAGCAATCTACTCAACGGCAGTGAAACAAATACATATCTACCAGGAAAGACGGCTTTCTTACACACATCTTTCACGTGCGGTAACTACGTTCACGTTTGTAACGTTTTTGTAATTATCATTTATTAGCAGGGCACAATTACTAATAATTATGGGTTGTTTTTTTTAAAAGAATAGACAATACCACATTTTTTCTTTGCTTAGTCTAAGCACACTCCGATGGTTCGGACACAACATAGTCAGAGAAGAAGGCAGAATCACGAAGGAGCTACTATATGAAGAATTGCAATAATCTGTGAAAAGAACTCGAGTCGACTTCTACTTATGTAGAAAGACGTATGAAAATGCGATATGCATTATCAGTCAGTCAGTAAGTTTCTCTTTCGCCAAGTTTGGCACACAGGGCGGATGTCATAGTTCGTCATGCCTGTCGGTCAGTTGCTAGGGATTGCAGGTCTTGTGCATTTATGCCTGTTGATTTTAATTCATTCACAAATGTTCTTGTGAGCGTTGTTTTTGTTCTTCCCTGTTTTCTTTACCCGCCTGGTGTCCACATGAAGACTTGTCGTGTAATTATGTCTTCCTTCATTCTAAGTATGTGGCCGATATATGTCCAGCGGCGTTTTCTGATGATGTTCGTCACATATTCTCAGACAGTGAAACGAAATCATCGGATGTCATGGACGGTGTTGTTACTTGAAGGGATATATCAAAGATGTTATAAACACAAATGATAAAGTGATAGCAAATAATTCAAAGGCTGCAGGCTAAAGAGAAACACATCATCACACGATGGTTACAGATGAGCATGTGATTTCCACGTAGAAGACAAGCTAAGATTGTTATTGTATGTCGTATGGATCGTATATTATATTTTGTATAGTACTAATACTATCATCTGTAAAGATTGATGTGCATCCTAAATAAACACAATCAGTATGTTCTTGCATGATACATTCGTTCTCCTTCTCCCTATCCCTCCCTCCCTCTCTCTCTCTCTCTCTCGCTATATTAGTTAGTTAGTTAGTTAGTCGTCGGATCATCATCACTGCAAACTGGACACATCCATAGTTGCTCCGATCTCTCCTTGAGTGTATCCGCCATCACACTTCTGCTGACAGTACCGGTCCTATGCTGGTTGACCTTCATTCTTCTGCGCCCTCCAAAATGTTCACCTCTAGCAACACCGCATCTCAATCCCTGATCTTTAATCCTAGCCATTGAAAAGGAATCATCATCCACATTAGTCTCACTCTCGCGTGTTATATCTCTTAAGGAGTTCAAAACGTCAGCGCGATCCATTGCCCCATCGCCCTTTGCCACAATCGCACACGATGCCAGTTGATCCGCTCTTTCATTGCCTCGAACGCCCACATGTCCCAGCACGAAAATAAATGTAACCGCTTTCAAGCTCGCATTTCTCAAGGCCTCAATCCACTGTTCGCGAACGAGACCCACTTGTACCTTCTTAATCATACTCATAGAGTCACTCAAGATGCAGACCTGCGTTACTTTCGGTGTGCGTAGTCACTCAAATGCCTTGGTCACCACCATAGTCTCCATGGTCATACTACTCGTAGTGACCGCAAAGGCACCACTTTCCTCCTTGATCGTTTTACCTGCGCACTGAGCTGTAAAGGCCCAAGCACTGCGAACACGCCTAATTACAGATCCATCAGTGTATATAATCACATCCCCCTCTTTGGTATTCTCACTGATTAAAGCCTGCACTTCTTTCTCCACAGCTGTGGGACACCATTCTCTGCATTCCCTGCTAAGTGATATTACTACTCTCAAACAAGTTTCGAAATCTTTGGGTAGACCTATCCACTCCGCACCAGCTGCCACATCCTGTAATCTGCACACGCTTTGTATTACATCCTCAGCATGTCCCATCCACGACCTTCCTCTCTTGAGTCTGCTGCCTTTAACTTTCTGTATTTCGGAATGCAACGGGTGTTCCTTATCTGCATGTATTTGAAGGTACGCCCGTGCACGGCAATACTGTAATCTATGCTCAGCTGTTGGGCAGTCAAGTAGGTATCGCATAGCTCTTGTCGATGTGTCTCTTGTGCATCCCAGAATGATACGCATTGCTGCATTCTGGACTCTATCCAGTCTTTCGATCTGAGTTTGGCTAAGAGTCAGAATTGCCAGTGCATATTCCACCACAGCCACAACCAAACCCTGGTACAAAAGAAATAACAATCTTTGCTCACACTGCGCAGCAGCCATAACCTTCATTGCTGCTAAAAGCCTTTGCCTGCCCTTATGATAATGTGGTCATTATGATAATGTGGTCTCGCTATATATATATATATATATATATCACATTTTCTCTCGAAACACATAAATCTCTTCTGTTTGCCATGTACCGAAGCACTCTTTCATCGTAGTGGTATAAGGCGTATACTGACATAATGTGCGCAGTAAGGAGAGGTTTTAAAGCAACGGAACAACCAATCGTGCCATTAAACTTACAAGCTCCATCACACTGAACGCAGTGACAAGACAAGGAGTTTGTGTCAGGGTACAGTAGATAATGGGGTCTCCTGTCTGTCTCACTGTTTCCGCGGTGACTTTCTGATTAGTGCAGTGTCTTCCATGTCAGTTGGTAGCGTCAAAAACCAACCTTTGATATAACGTATACTAAACCGCATTTAAAAAAAGCATCTAAACGTGATTTGTTTTCACGCTTTAAATTTTTTATGTACCTGAACAATTTTTAAACCCAGAACGCTTGTAAAAGATGTGTAAGAGTTTGTGCAGTCACATTGTTTTGTTAATGCTTCTTTCATATTGGTTCTTTTTCACGTGAAAAACTACAGATATTCTTGCATTACTAAGAGTAGAAACAGGTTGAGATTTGCGTTGTCATGTGACGGATTCTCTCAAATCGTTGTCTTCCCAATGAAGTCCCTGAACCCATATCTGTCTTGTAACATGTGGATTGCATTTTCCAACGACTTTTTCATGGCAGCAAGATATGGAGCAAAATAGAAACAAACAGAACAAGAAATCACAAACCCTGAAACAATGACACATCAGAGCTATTAGCAAAATCGACCAACTAAATGATAACTAGCACTATATCGACAGAGATAAACAAATTATCATCTTCTGCATCAGGAAAGGATACAACAAACTAAACAGCCACTTAAATAGACTAAGATCGGTTCCATCGCCTCTATATTCATGTGGGCACACAGCACGAACCGCATAACATTTACTGCAAAAGTGCATTACAGTAAACCAGTTGATGGAGTTACACTGACCCTCAGTGAATGTAGGAAAGCTGTATGGGCTCCTTGGGGAGCTTTCTAATAAAGCATTTATTATTTTTTAAATCAGACTTGCTGTGTAAACATGTTCATCTCCAAACAAGAAGAAGAAGTAGAGTAATACATTTAATTATCGAATTGTCAAACGAATCATCTGTACATAATTCAATAATCATATATTACTGAGAGTTTATCAGATAAGCCTACATTACTGACAGTTTAACACATAACCCTACATTGCTGATAGTTTAACACATAACCCTACATTGCTGACAGTTTAACACATAAGCCTACATTATTTACAGTTTAACACATAACACATAAGCCTACATTATTGATAGTTTAACACATAAGCCTATATTACTGACAGTTTAACACAGATGCCAACATTCATTCATTCATTTTCCCTTTGCGCTGAAGTTAGTGTATAGGGCAGAGATCAGATATCTCCAATTCTGTCTATTCAAAGCTATTCTGTACAGTTCTTGAATAGTATGAACATTGGTTGTTTTACTTTCTCTAAGTATTGTTCTTCTGAGTGTTTTTTTTTGTCTACTCCTTGCTCTTATGCCTCTAGGTATAAGCCAACATTACTGACAGTTTAACACATACGCCTAGATTACTAACAGTTTAACACATACGCCTACATTATTGACAGTTCGACACATAAGATAGTGTATTGTTTGTCCAGATAAAAAGCACCATGCCACACAGAGCTACAGTTGTAACAGTCATGTTCTTCGTCATCTCCGACATCTCTGGAGTACCAGTCTATTTTGTCAACGCATTTGTTATAACGTTTACTCTGGTCATACGTACAACATTCGTAAGACTTGTTTCAACCAACAACAAAGAGAGCGTGGAAGGAATTGTTTTTGAAACTAACAAATTTGCAATTCCTCTAAGCGCATTTGTGATCTTCGTAGTTTTCACAATAACTGTTTAATACAATCCACAACGTTGAACGAAATGGAGACAAGCCACCACTACTGAAAAATAATTGTGGGGAGATTTAAGTCGTAACCAGAAGTTATCCACATCAGTAGTTATAACTGCTGAACTTTTTATTGTATGGCTCTTTCCCATTAGTGCGTTCATGCTAACTATCTATCTATCTATTCGCTAAACCCTTTGTTGCATTTCAGCATCAGGGGTAGAAGAGATTTCTGGAGATTTCTTGTGTGATGAATATATTGCTGAGTTTGGCGTCTCTTTTATTTCGGTGGTGCATCGTTTTCGTGGTTGGCCTCTAGGTCTACCATCACTGTATATGTGTAGCATAGCTTGATGTGGTATGCTGTCTGCTGATGTGTGCAAAAGATTTTATCTGTTGTCTCTTAATATATTTTAAAGATTGTGGTGGTACCGGTTCTTTGTCAAATGTCTTCATTTCTCACTGTCTCTTAGCGATATTCCTAGGATTTGCGTAAGCATGCCATTTCAGCAGTCACTATTTTACGTTTATCTTGTGCTGTTGTTGTCCATGTTTGGCACTGCTAACACATCGTTGGTTTAATCATTGTTTTGAATGGTGTTATTTTGGTGTTTAAATCTACATTGTTGTGTCTGAAGATAGGTGTCATTTATCCTAGGGCTTGGTATGCTTTATTGTATATTTCTTTCCTACTCATTTATTCTGTTGTTATATTGCTTGGTATGCGAATTCTGTCACTTAAGTACGTTGTTTCCAATATATATGTTGGGGTTTCTTTCTTCTGATCTTCCTATCTTCATCTTTTCTATATTTATTTTCATGTTAAAGGTTTGGCATGTTTATGTAATCTTTCTATTTTTCCTTGTAATCGCGTTTCTAATGATTCTACTAGTACTTGGTCGTCTGCAAATAGCAATTCATTTAAGCTATCCTTCAAATTGTTTTCATCCGTTGCCTTTGTTAGTTTGCAAATGTGATCTATGTATGTTATGAACAATAGGGGAGATAGTACAAAGCCCTGTCTGACTCCCGAGAGAATTTGGAAATTATCATATATACCTGTGCTAGTTCTTACTGAGCATTGACTATTGTTGTATATGCTCTGACATAGGCTTATCAGTTGTTGGGGGACTCCGTATGTCTGCATTGGTATCCATATTCGTGCTCTATCCACTCTGTCAAAAGCTTTCTCTTGATCCACGAAAGCCAGATAGACGTCTTTGTTATGTTCTGTTGCTCTTTCTGAAAGATGTTTGAGGGAAAAGATTGCGTCTGTACAGCTTTTATTTTTCAGAAAGATTAATTGTGTGCTGTTGAGCTATGGTTCTATATATGCGGACATTATTCTCTTTAATATCTTGCTAAAGATTTTTCCTGTGTGGCTTAAGAGTGATATGCCTCTGTAGTTAGTGCAGTCCTTCTTATTGCCTTTTTTCTTCCAGATGGGAACAATCACGGCTGTATTTCACTCCTGTTGTGTCTTTTGTGTCTTCCATATCACATGGAATAGTCTGTGTAGCCACTTTATATCTGTCCCTTTTTGCATTATTATTAGTTCTATAGGCATGCAGTCTATTCCTGGTGCTTTGTTATTTGATGCAAGTTTAACTGCGTTTTTATCTTTGTTGTCATGTATCATGTAATCTTCATTCCATTTTCTTGTTTCCCAATTTTTTTTATTTTTTTTTTGCGTTTTTTATCTCTTCTGTCCACAAAGCGTTCACACAAAAAGGCCCTGAATATTTCTCTATTATTTCACTATTTGCTCCAAGATGTGCGTTAAATATCCTAAAATATATATGTCATCATTATTTTTGTTGTTACTTATTAATTTGTTTATATCCTCAAAAAATTCCTCTCTGTCGTTTTCGTTGTTTGCTGTGTTACATGAAGCATAGGTCTGTATAAATTAGTGTTGACATGGTATATTGTAATGGTGACCGACATTGATCGTTCATTCTGATGTGTAACATGAACTATGTTCTTGGCGTATGTTGGGTCTATTAAAAAGCCCACCCCATGCCTTGCTCTTGAAACTGGGTCAACTCCACTGTATAGTAGCATGTAATTTTGATATAGTATTACATCACATGTCTTTAATCTGCTAATCCTAGTGTTTTTATATTTCTTCTTTTCATTTCATCTTTCAGGTCTTGTTTCGTATTTTTTTTAATTTACAGATGTTGATTGTAGTAAATTTAATAAGTTTTTTTCCTTTGTATTTTAATAAGAATACTCTACATTTTACTACGGGCCATTTTCATGTTAACATTAGTGTTCATGCTAAAAGTGTGTTCATGCTAACAATAGCATTATTTTCTGTACTAACTGTTCAGTCAAAATTCAAACATATCAGTAACGGTATGTTTTGTTAGCTATACAACGGAGAGTATCCACTTCACAATGGATATATTTATTTAGTTTGCAGACAGAAAGGACTATAAGCGATTCTATGAGTCTTTAAGAACTATCTATGGTCCACACTCATCGGGATCACCACCTCTATTAAATGCCGATTCGTCGAAGCTTCTCACTGATAAAAATGACATCTTAAATCGTTGGGCTGAACATTTTGAAGAAATCCTAAACAAACCATCAGTAATAAATGAAGAAGTCATAAACAGAATACCACAACTGAGGATAAGAGAAGAACTCGATATACCCCCAAGCACTCAAGAGGTTATTATAGCGATTAAACAAATGTCAAATGATAAAGCTCCAGGTTTGGATGCCTTACCTGCTGAAATTTATAAAATTGGCGGACCACTGCTGATTAAAAAACTAACTGACATTTTTGGTATTTTCTGGAACTCAGGTACATTGCCTCAAGATCTAAAAGATGCTTCTATAGTGCACCTATATAAAGGCAAAGGTACCAAACAGTCTTGCGATAATCATAGGGGCATATCACTTTTGTCTATAGCTGGTAAAATTCTCGCTCGTGTCATACTCAACAGATTAAATAATTCTCTACTAAACGAGCTACTCCCAGAGAGTCAGTGCGGTTTTCGTGCAGGTCGTGGTACAGTTGATATGATATTCTCTGCACGACAAATTCAGGAAAAGTCACAAGAGCAACATAGTGAACTCTTAGCAACATTTGTGGACTTAACTAAAGCATTCGATACCGTTAACAGAGAAGGACTGTGGAAGGTGCTTACAAAGTTCGGATACCCCCAAAACTTGTCACTGTGATACGACAATTTCATGACGGTATGATGGCTAGTGTTATCTGCGACGGAGGAGTATCTCCTGCATTCCCTGTCAAAAATGGTGTAAAGCAGGGATGTGTGCTGGCCCCTACTCTTTTCAGCCTGTTATTTACAGCCATGTTAACGGAAACACACCATAGTAATGAAACAGCAGGCATAATGATCAATTACAGAACGGATGGTGGTCTTTTCAATTTACGTCGTCTAAAAGCAAACACGAAAACTAAATCTAGTACTGTTAGAGAATTACTTTATGCTGACGACTGTGCATTGTATGCTGACTCTATCGTAAACATGCATAGCACCATAGACCGCTTCTCAAAGGCCTGCAACAACTTTGGTCTCACTATTAACACCAAAAAAACAGAAGTCATGCACCAAGCAACATCAAATAGCCAACATACTGCTACTTCCATCATCGCCAATCAGGAAAAACTGCAGGTAGTCGACAATTTTACTTATCTTGGAAGCACTCTCTCTCGCGATGTCAACATTGATGTGGAAATTAACAATAGACTGGCAAAAGCTAGTGCTGTATTTGGCAGATTACGCAAAAATGTATGGGACAGAAGAGGTATAAGAACAACCACCAAACTACAAGTATATCATGCTGCTGTTATACCAACCTTACTATACGCCTGCGAAACGTGGACAGTGTATGCTAGACATGCAAGAAAGTTAAATCATTTCCATCTTACCTGCCTACGTAAATTACTAAACATCCATTGGTGGGACAAAGTACCAGACTACGAGGTCTTGGAAAAATCAACCTCAATAAGCATCCACACAATACTTATGAAGGCGCAGGCACGCTGGGCAGGCCATCTTGTGCGTATGGAGAACTCGCGTTTGCCAAAACAAATATATTATGGAGAACTTAAGGCAGGATTTCGAAAAGCTGGTGGACAGAAATGGCGTTTCAAAGGCACGCTCAAGTCATCCTTGAAACATCTTAACATTGACGTAGGCGCTTGGGAGAGCCTCGCTCAGGATAGAACAGCATGGCGTTACAGCATTAGAACGGGAGCACTAGCGGCGGAAGAATTCAGACAAGAAACTGCAAGACAGAAGCGGACACGTAGAAAAGAAAAAAACATCTCAACCTCACACAGATACCTTCTATTGTTGTCAATTCTGTAAAAGAACATTTTGTGCGCGCATTGGACTTGCTAGTCATTTAAAAACGCACTATTAAATTTATTATTTTATTATTTATTGTTATTATTATTATGGTTGAGTTTTTGGTCATCGTCGATCACGACGGACGAACATCATCATCATCATCATTTATTTATTACTCCGTGAACACAAACTATACATACACCGTGTGTGCTTTGTTTAGGAATGAGCAAAACATTATTTACTTGTTGTCAACGTTATCATTCCTCATGGTAATCAACTCGATCAGGAAGTATAACATTCAGAGGAAAGAACAATAGTTAGACTAGACATTTTCTCTGTATTGAAACCTTGTTATCAAACAAACTGTAAAGAAAAATGTAGACTTTATTCAACAGTAACACATTTCAGCAATTCATCATAATTACCATATTCCTAACATATAGTTATTTTTTAGGTTCAAATTAGTGATCATGAAGTCAGATTATTTCAAAATTCGACATTCCAACCCACTTTAGTAGGCTGAAACGTTGATTAATGGTGTGATTACCACAGATATCATGAACCATAAAGTCCACATGATATAGCTGTGAAGATATAAACCTCGACATATGTTCTGGACCACATCAATATTACTGCAGTAATGTGAAAATGAAGGCATATGAAGTTAACGGTCTACACGTAGCTACTGATATCTTATATCAAGTGATTCCTCCATGAGTTAATATTCTCATTGATTGCGATGCTATGAGTGGTATCTTTCACAGTAGGATTTTTACCAGCAATACTTAAGCAGTTCAATTGTGAAGTGAAATTAATCAGGTGAAAATCGCGTTTACACGCAGTTATTGCTCATTGAACTTGTGACACAACATACACGTATATACAATAAATCATACGAGTAAGTCTTGTATTAATATTTTTTGAGTCATATGTTATAAATTCAAGATCAGTTCGTTTTACTTACAATATAATAAAATGTATGTATATCGAAAGTAAAGGATAATGTATTGGTTGCAATGGCACAAACTCTCACAGGAGAAAAATAAAACGTCAAACAAACAATTACAAGGTAAAGAATATCCTGTTGTCCACAACACGTGCCAGGTTTACCATGTCTAATTTCACGCTACTGAAGAATGTTTCTTCACTTTTGATGAAAGAACAGATACATATCAACTATACAGAGGTCAAGCAAATGCCATTTCACTAATGATATTTTCTTTAGCAACTGCTCACTGAAAATAGCATTGTCAAATCATCGGATCCTGCACACTGAAACTATCATTGTCCAATCATCAGCTCTTTCTCATTGAAACTAGCTTTGTCAATCATTGGCCCCTGCTCACTGAAACTATTATTGTCCAATCTTCAGCTCCTGCACACTGAAACTATCATTGTCCAATCATCAGCTCATTCTCACTGGAACTATCATTGTCCAAGTATCAGCTCGTTCTCGTTGAAACTAGCTTTGTCAATCATCGGCCCCTGCTCACTGAAACGATCATTTTCAAATCATCAGCTCCAGCATATTGAAACTATCATTGTCCAATCATCGACTCATGTTCAATGAAACTATCATTGTCCAATCATCGACTCATGTTCAATGAAACTATCATTGTCCAATCATCGGCTCATGTTCAATGAAACTATCATTGTCCAATCATCGACTCATGTTCAATGAAACTATCATTGTCCAATCATCGACTCATGTTCAATGAAACTATCATTGTCCAATGATCAGCTGAAATTCTATTCCAAGCATCAGCTCCTGTTCACTGAAATTATCATATTTTAGTCATCGGTTCCTTAGCTAATTTATTTTTTGGTGCCAAGGACGGCACATAGCGCTGAAGTAATACATCTCCATGCTCTGCAGTTTGTTGCAATCTGTTGTAGTTCTTGGTTGTCGTTTATACTCAATGCCAGTTCCTCGCTCTTGATTGATTGTTTGAGCTTGATTGTTCTTCGTAATGTTGTCATGGATCTTCCACGTTTTTGTTTTCCTTTTGATCTCCATGACAAAACTTGGTAATTAAGTCTATTCTCATTTGATCAGAACATGGCATAAATACTGCTTAACGCCTTCTTCTAATAATTCGTGACACATTCTTTCCTGGATAGAACCTTATTGATTCATTTTTATCGGCTCCTGCTCACTGAAATTATCATTATTCAAGCATCGGTTCATGCTCACAAAGGTACTCAGTGCAGAATACAGGACAATCCGTTTGACGAGTAATCTAAAGAAAATATTAATTAACAATTAAATGAAATAAAAATAAGATACTCATAGAAGTAGGCGAAGAAGAATTTGGTTCTAATTAAGATGAAAGGAACCGAGAGCAGCTATAGACTATTAATACATACACATTTATTTAAGTCCACAAAGTATCTGCATCTGAGTTATCATCATCAAGTGCCGTGTCGAATAACGTTCGTGATCATATCTTTCCATGTACATATCCCCCATATATGTCATCTCTGTTGGTGTCGTCAATAGAAGCCATTTAGTCAGACTGTCCAATAAATTTTCTCTAGGTCTTCCCCTTCATCTTTTCCCTGCTATCTTTCCTGTTTTCACTATATTCTCAATGGCTCCTCTTCTCAATATGTGCCCAATAAATGTTAACTGTCTTTTTTCTTATATTATCCATTATAAATCTTTTCACATTCATCCTTCTAAGACATTCTTCATTAGTAATATTTGCTGTCCAAGGAATGCGCTACATTCTTCGAATAAAGCACATGTCGGCACAAATGGGAGTCGTAGACTACATCAATGTCTTCGAGGGAGTTCCGCATGAACAATTAATTGAATATATATATATATATATATATATATATATATATATATATATATATATATATATATATATATATATATATATATATATAAAGTGACATATTCTTTATTCTTTCCAGAACGTTGTCTTCGTCGTGGATACCCTGAATGCCTCTCTGTTCGGGGCAAGCAAACCTGCATTGGGCAGAGACATACGCATACATTCTTCGGTGCTGCTGGTGCATCGTCTTTTGAGACTTCCTCTTCTTCTCTTGCCTGACACTCTGCCTTCTAGAAGGGCTTAGCTAGGTCTGTTCGCTGCGTGCTGTCTAGATGTTTCCATTTCGTTTTGCAACTTTTCCAGTTCATCATTCCAGTAGGGTTTGTAGCTTTTGTGTGCCCCTCTGGATAAGATTTTACTAGCAGCATGTAGTATACATCTATTAAATTTACTCACTGCTCTATTGATGTCTTTGTCCAAGTTCATGTTCTTAGCTAGAACACTGGTTAAATGCTGGTACATTTTCCAGTCTGCCCTCTTATAGTTCCACCTAGTGAGTGTGCTGCTGTCCTTGGTAAATTCATTGTGTTATTTCCAGAAATACTGGTCTGTGGTCACTACCTTCAAGCTGATTTTCAACGACACGTGTGATGTTCAATTCCAGGCCTGGTGAGTTGAATGCCAGGTCTGGTGTAGAGGTGGCGTTTCATGCTCTCGAGTATAATGTTGGTGAGTCTACGGGCTGGTTAATAAGAATACAATTATTTTCACCCTTCCATCTCTCAAGATACCTCTCTTGTCGATGTGATCGTAGCTCTAGCTCCGAGAGTGGCTGTTGAAGTCACCACACACCATAATATCGCTTTTTCTGGAATTATGTCTAATGCCAATGGGCTATCATTTGGGCAGTAGTAGTTCAGG